>JAEMWC010000347.1:97500-337500 GCA_016490735.1 Pachyseris speciosa
TCTAGGAATGAAAATCAAAGAAATATGCATTTTTGGACAACAGTTTTCCTGAAGTAAACATCAGCATCGAAAGTAGCAAGCATAAGGCACGGATGTCAAAGGATTAACAAGAAAACACAGTTACTTACCAGGAAAGTCCTCCATGGCTGCCCACGAGGTATAAGATCCCCTGCGCTGAAGCTATTGTGTTCCCAGGGCTCTCATGGTAAAATAGGCAAGCAAACATATCCGGCAGAACAAGGACGATGGCTACTGGTCTGCTGACAAACTCCATCATGTAATACCTTTCTCTTAACCACCGAGAACTGTAAATTGCAAATTCAGCGGAAAATTCGGGTGTTGTTTGTTTATCACGTCCTCGCGTCCCCGAGTCCCACGTCCCCGAGTCCCACGTCCCCGCGTCCCCGCGTCCCCGCGTCCCCGCGTCCCCGCGTCCCACGTCCCCACGTCCCCGCGTCCCCGCGTCCCACGTCCCCACGTCCCCGCGTCCCCGCGTCCCCACGTCCCCGCGTCCCCGCGTCCCCGCGTCCCCGCGTCCCCGCGTCCCCGCGTCCCCGCGTCCCCGCGTCCCCGCGTCCCCGCGTCCCCGCGTCCCCGCGTCCCCGCGTGCCCTAATAATTATAATTAATAATTATTATTAGCCATTTATGTTTCACCAACACATTGCATATTTTTTGCTTGGTCATCAAATGGAGCACTGTCACAGTGATCATGCTGTCACCCATACACACTACATAGGACCTTCCAATTTGAAACTGAGAACCCTGTCAAGGCAGGGTTATGAAACTAACTCAGAATCAGTTTTGGTTTCGAGGATTGTAAAATAACAGATCAGGTAACAGAACGTTCTAAATCAGCAATAATCAGGTGCTGAAGAAAACCACACATCCCTGATGATGATCATGAATTTCAACAATCAACCAAGATTTACAGATAACCGTGACAGTTCACATTTTTTTGTTTTACTTGGGTTGTATACATTTTTAGTACCATGTTTTCCCCAGGAACAGTTTATGGAAAGAATAATAAAACATGCATCACAAGCATCATTTAGTTTGAGTATTAGGGTCGTGCTGTTTACACAGACAAGAAAGCCATTGAAACATTTTTTTTAGTAGTGAATTAAAACTAGGTCTGGCAACCCAAGTGCCAAGTCCAGTACTGTTGACCCAGTGCTTGGTCTTCAAGCAGTTAAAGTTGAATCCTCCAAACAAACATCAGCTTACTGTAACACTCATAGCTCAGAAAAAGCAACATTCTTGATAAGTCCTGCATATAACTTTAAAGTCTGATGTTAGAGCGTGGCCAGAACTCTAGTGTAAGACACTAGAAATCCTATGAAGGCCTGTCCAGCTCCCCAGAGAAATGAGGCATATTGTGGCATAGTGAAATGTGCTGTTTGATATACTGCAGCTACTGTAGCACCTGAAATAATGAGAAACAATCAAACAAAAAAGTTGAATCCTCCAAACAAACATCAGCTTACTGTAACACTCATAGCTCAGAAAAAGCAACATTCTTGATAAGACCTGCATATAACTTTAAAGTCTGATGTTAGAGCGTGGCCAGAACTCTAGTGTAAGACACTAGAAATCCTATGAAGGCCTGTCCAGCTCCCCAGAGAAATGAGGCATATTGTGGCATAGTGAAATGTGCTGTTTGATATACTGCAGCTACTGTAGCACCTGAAATAATGAGAAACAATCACACAAAAAATGTCAAGAAAAATACAGCTGAAGTGTGTGGTGAGGTGCAATAAATGTGAGACAAGTAATATAACCATTCCCCTCTCAAGAAAATTACACATTAACCTTGCATCAGAAGCAAGTGATGTGTGGTTACTGTAATAAAATCAGACCACAAGCAACTATTCTGTTCTACCTCCGGCCCCAGATGGCTGATGCCAAGTCCATGACACTTTCAAAATGCTACTTCTAAAAACCAGTCAAACCCACATTTCATTTTGAAGGTACAAATGCTGTTTCTTTGTCATTGTCAAAGTAAAATTGCAGCCAGACAATACCCATGAACTAAGAATTGTTATTTTTTTTTTCAGGGGGGGGGGGGGGGGGACTGCTGTTAGCATTTCAGTAGTTTTTGCCAGTGTTGCATAAGTTAATTTGCACCAGAAAATTTACTAGAAAGGGACAATTTTTTCACAAGATGTTGTATGTTGGAACAGCTAGCAACCGTTTAAACACTTCCTTCGTTGTGATTTAGGCAAATTATGTGAGACATTTTCACAGCTAGTACAGCTTAGTATTTTAGTATTACTGCAATGACATACACTTTTTATTTTTACTTCCTATTCTATGCATTTCATTTCAGAAACACATTTTCGACATTCACAGAATTGATAATGTCAATCTTGGTCTCCAACCTACAAACTAACTCGTCACAAAATAATAACTCACTAGTAATCACTCCTCCAGTTACAGGATAAAGAAACCCAATGAAGACTACAAGAAGAGGGATGAATACTCCACGGGAATGCTTGCGTAGTGCAAGGAAAGCAACACATGCTGAGATGCAGTGAATAAATACTGAAGTTGCTAAACACCACAGGAATATTTGATACCACATTTCTAAAAAAACAAACAAAATGAATTAGCAACAATAAGAAAGAGTCAACTTAACAGAATACAAAGGATACAGAACAGAGGGCCTGTAGTTATTAGGATCAGCAACTATCAATATAATAAGACTAAGGGCTGAGGGCATAACTGACCCAAATGACTTCTAGGGCTATTTTCTTTTTTTAGTCCAAATCAGCTTAATGTGGCCTTTGATTCAATAGGACAAAATTGCCCCATATGTTTTTTTAAACCATTTCCCATTGTTTTTCAAGAAAAAGCCGAGACAAAATATGGCGCTAAAAGTCATTTGGGTCGGTTATACCATCAGCCCTTCAATTATTACAGTCTTTGATACTTCCAGCAAGTTGGGAATCCTACTTAATAGTACCGACTGCTTGTTCATAACAACCTTATCCCTTCCATTGTTGAGAGCCCCTGAGTTCCAAAATGAACAAATGCTATGTATGAGAAATGGCATAGATTACTCTACAGTTGTGCCACACAATAAAGTGACTTAGCACAGTTTTTGTGAGAAAGTGTATGCACTAAGATTGACTCCTGGCTATCAGAATTTCAGGTGGCCACACACAAAAGTTACACAAACACCAAAAAAAGCTGTGAACCTTTTGAGATCTAGCCTGCACTGATCAGAGAAGATATACTTAAAAAAGTATCAGATGAATTTTTTTACCTTTAAAATAGGCCTTGTTCAAATTTGCTTTGATAACAAGTGTGCTGATATCAGATGTTCATTATCTTTTGCATAAACATTAATTTTGCTTGTAGCCATTTTTAAAATCCTGAAATGTTGAGATAGGGTAGTACAGTTAAATTTTGAGAAGTGTGTCTCAGTAGTTTCCAGTTTACAGTCCCCTCTAAGAACATGGTCCCTAAATTTGTACTCTCTAAGCCTTCCACTGTCACAGTGATGAGGGTATCCCTGTGTTTGGGGTGCCCAAAATATAGAAAGCCTTTATATCAAACACAGGTAGCCTGCGAAGCAGTCGATTCCTTGCCAAACGATGTGCAGGGAGATCCAGCAAGCAAGCGGGCGAACAAGTGTGACACTGGGGTGCTTGCTTGCGGCAATGAATTCGCAGCCAAGCCCATGGATTTTGCTTCCATTATTTGATCTTCAATCAAGCCCTGAAGTGGACAGATTGCAAGAACACAGGCAGATTCTTTGGAAATTTTCTTGTTCACTCTCGCATCTGATAGATGGCGCTTTTACCTTTTTAGCAGGCCTCTTGCTCTGGTTTCAGATGAATGTGTTTGCCATTGTGTGAAAGATCATTCAATGTTTCCTAAACAGAAAATTTGAAAGATTCCTCAGTTTGTTGTGTTTCTGATGTCGGATTTATGCATGAACTGTCAAATTTCTGATTTACTTCTTGATTGAAAGGATATTAACCAATCAAAATGCATCATTTCTCCCCGTTTTTGTGGGCGAATGGCGTTCAGTAAAACGTGTGGGATCGACTGCAGGCGATTCCTTCGCCCCCCACCCCTTCCCAACGTGTTTCCATTTTTTGCTTACCCCAGTGTCACGCTGCTTGCTGGATCTTCCCACACAGCATTTGGAAAGGAATCAACTGCTTTGCTGGCTAGACATGGGCAACTTGGTACTCTTCAAAGACTCTTGCTTTATCTTTTTTGATAACAAACAAATGGCTGAGTATTGTACCATCACTCTGCTTGTCCAGGTAATGCAATAAATCTAACTGGGAGTTATACTCAAGTTTCCTCGAAAATGTTGAGGGTTGTCCAATATACACAAACTAATACGGTCTGTAAATGCAAGTCACGGTCTGTATGGATCGTATTGAGTTGTTGACGGTCCGTATGGTTTGTACAGACCGTAAAATAGGGAGTCAGTCCGTATACAGTCTGAAAAATGTAGCTCATTAACGGGACTTAAAAAATTTCAAGTGTTTTAGGGTGGATGTTGCCGGTGAAACATGTTGACGGTCCGTACGGCCTGTACAGACTGTAAGATAGGGAGTCGGTCCGTATACGGTCTGAAAAATGCATCTCACTAGCGGGACTTGAAAAAAATTTTCAAGTGTTTTATGGTGGATGTTGCCGGTGAAAAATATTGACGGCCCGTACGATTTGTACCGACCGTAAAATAGGGAGTCGGTCCGTATACGGACTGAAAAATGCATCTTATTAGCGGGACTTGGAAAATTTCAAGTACGGACTGTACACACTGTAAGATAGGAATTCGGTCCGTATATGGACTGAAAAATACATCTCATTAGCGGGACTTAGTAAATTTGATGTGTTTTATGGTGCTTGTTGCCCATGAAACATGTTGACGGTCTGTACGGTTTGTACAGACCGTAAAATAGGGAGTCAGTCCGTATACAGACTGAAAAGCGGGACTTAGAAAAATAATTTCAAGTGTTATATCATTGATGTTGCCGGTGAAACATGTTGATGGTCCGTACGGACCGTAAGATAGGGAGTCGGTCTGTATACGGACTGAAAAGTGCATCTCATTAGCGGGTTTTAAAAAAATTTCAAGTGTTTTACCTTGGATGTTACCCGCAAAACACAAAAGAGGTCTCAGATGAAAGAAGGCAGTTGTTTCGCGTGATCAATGGAGATGCCTTCTACCCCATCAAAGTCACTACTGTGGCTTCATCGCCGGTTTTTGAAACAACACGGCATGACAATTCGACTCTACACTTTAAGAAAGCGGTGTACTCGCATGTCAGATTACGTTCCGTTACTTCCTTTCCTACAACAAGGGTCTTGTCGGGTGGCTTTAAGAATGAGTCATACATGTGTTTAGTCTGTTTGTTTTGCGCAGCATTTCCTAGAGTCCGTTACTTCTTTTCCTACAACGAGGGTCTTGTCGGCTAGCTTTAATTTTAACAAGGCATACATGTGTTTAGTCTGTTTGTTTTTCCCTGCATTTCCTTCAACGAGGGACTTGTCGGCTAGATTAAAGTCTGTTAGTTATACTCTGCATTTGACTATAATGAGGGACTTAGCACACACGTGATAGAAATTGAGCGTACTCGCATGTCAGATTATGGTCCGTTACTTCCTTCCTACAACGAGGGCCTGTCGAGGGACTTGTTGGCTAGCTGAAAGTCTGTTTGTTTTGCCCTCAATTACTACAATGAGGGACTTGTCGGCATGTGTTTAGTCTGCTTGTTTCGCCCTGCATTTCCTTCGGTCCGTTAGCTCCTTTTGTACAACGAGCGACTTGTCAGTGGAGCTTTAAGAACAAGGCATACATGTGTTTAGTCTGTTTGTTTCGCACTGCATTTCCTTCGGTCTATTAGTTCCTTTCGTACAACAAGGGACTTGTCGGCCGAGCTTTAAGAACAAGGCATGTGTTTAGTCTGTTTGTTTCGCCCTGCATTTTGTTCGGTCCGTTAGCTCCTTTGGTACAACGAGCGACTTGCTGGTGGAGCTTTAAGAATGAGGCATACATGTGTTTACAGCTGTGTTTAGTCTGTTTGTTTCGCCGTGCATTTCCTTCGGTCCATTAGTTCCTTTAGTACAACGACGGACTTGTCGGCAAGCTTTAAGAACAAGGCATACTTGTGTTTAGTCTGTTTGTTTCACCTGCATTTCCTTCACATCGGTCCATTTCTTTCTTTCTTTCGTACAACGAGGGACTTGTCGGCTAGCATTAAGAACGAGGCATACATGTGTTTAGTCTGTTTGTTTTAGCATTCATGTGTTTAGTCTGTTTGTTTTGACCTGGATTTCCTACAACGGGAGCTTTTCAGGCATTTCAGCTTTTCAGAACGTCAGGCATACATGTGTTTAGCTAGCCTCCCACGCAGTCGTTTTTAGGGGACTCGTATTTCAGTGGGTTTAGCCTGTAGTATACAATTAACGGTCTGTATATGGACCGACTTATCCTTTGACGATCTGTACAGTCTGTACGGATCGTGAAGCTCTCACCGGCCCCCACAGATGCACATATAATTAACGGTCTGTAAACGGACCGACTTATCCTTTGGCGATCTGTGCAGTCCATAGGATCGTGAAGCTCTAAACGGCCCCCACAGATGCGCATATGATTGACGGACCATCTACGGACCGACTTATCCTTTGACAGTCTGTACAGTCTGTACGGATCATTTGACAGACTGTATCAGTTTGTGTATATTGGACATGAGTGAAAAGGTTAGCTATACAAATTTATTGTGCTTAGAAAAAACCTTTTGGTTAAGTCTGGTTGTATTCATTGGAAAAGTATGATGCGCCAAAACTGACAAAAATACTTCTTTGATATATATATAAGACTTCTCCTAAATATATAATACTTGTTTCATATAGATATCACTTGATGTAGAAATATCCAACTTGTTTCCAAATAGACACAATACTTCTTTGATATATATAAGACTTCTCCCATATATGTAATACTTGTTTCATATAGATAAAACTCGATGTAGAAATATCCAACTTGTTTCCAAATAAACAAAACATCTTGTAAATATATAAAACTTCCTTTGAATATTTATACAACTTGAGGCACAAATACAAAACTTGTTTCAAATATTTGACTTGGTTCACACAAATAGGACTTGCGCCGCATATATAAAACTTCTTATCAATTAGATTATTGCAAATCGATACCACAGTTAGTATCCAGGCCTCTGGAAAATGGGTTTACCTAAAACAGGGAATCCGGAATCTGGAATCTAGAAACTGGAATTAATAATTACTAAGAGGGGTAAAAGAACTGAACAAGACGATAGATGTCTTACACAAGGAGGTACGTGACAGGACTGAAGAAAAACGTAGTGAGAAGCATTGCTGTTGGGAATAAAATCTTTCTTGGAGCAGATTAACCACGTTTATCGCCTACTGTAAAAGTAGGCCTGGCAGAGTCCTCAGTTGTTGTAGATATCCTTAACCGATCAGAAGTGGAGAGCAGCGGATTTCACGTGCTTGAGGCTCCTATATAATAGTTTCAAGGTATATTGGGCACCATACTGACTTAGGTTTCAGCAAAGGAGCGACTCTTTGAAAGCCCCTCGAAAAAAAGAGCAATGACAGAAGACGGTATGAGGGTGAATCTTTCCGAAAATGTTGTAAGCAAACGAAAGCGCTAAAACAATCCTCACCCAGCCCCCATAGCTATCATTTCCAGGTGGGGCATTTATAAACGTCTTTTTTGTGATGAATAATTTTTTGTCTATTTTGTTTTCTCCAGTTAATCTCTCAAATTATATTTTTCTTTTTTCTGCATATTTAAAGTTTTTTTTAAATTGATTTTTCTTCGTCTTTTGGAGATGTTCCGGAATGTCCCATGTTCCCACCATGTTCCTCGTTTTATCGACTGCCACTCAACAACCTGAAATGTACACACCAAAACAGTTCCCAAACTGACAATGACCAATCAGGCGTAAGCATTCCCACGTGCAATTAAGTCAAAATATGCAAAGCGATTTTTCTCTGGTTTTTGGTCATGTAGCGTTCAAAATAATAAGCAAAAAAATAGCTCTTGTTTTATAAAGATCAAGCTGAAATGAATAACAAAACATTGAAAACGGAAAAAAAAGTTGCTCAAAATCAAAAAAGGTTGATTGAAAATCGAAAGTTGTTCAAAAAGTTGCCGTCAACTTGTGGACAGGCCTAACCCTTTTCATCGACGAAAAGAATAAGAGAAGGCGCTTTTAGTTAAAATGATTTGATTTTAAAATGTTCAAACTGCACAATACATTGATTAGTATCGTTGTGGTGTGATTGAAAGCCATGTGCTTCAAAGGAATCAGGCGGTTTATTAAAAGCAAAACCAAAGTATTAAAATGCCGCCCTAGAATAAACTTCATGGGCTTGATTGCTGCAAAACTCAGGCTAAGTCATCATATAATTTGTTGACCATATTTTTGTCCAAGCGACTTCAACCTTTGTCAAAATTTTCCACCAAACTTCTTTTTTCCGGATTCCGAATTCCGGATTCCGGATTCCGGATTCCGGATTCCGGATTCCGGATTCCGGATTCCGGATTCCATATTCCATATTCTCTATTTAGGTAAACCCGTTTTCCAGAGGCCTGGGCCCGGTTGTTCGAAAGCCGATTAACTTAATCCAGGATTAGCGTAAACTTATGGTTGCAGTTTTTGTCTTTTGGATGAAAGTTTCTTTTGCTCATTTTTGCTTTTCAGGATTGACGTCCTATAATCTAAAATTGTGTAGGATATCAGCGTTTAACAATGTTTGTGGATAGAGAAATAAACTCCTTGGTTAATTTTTAATCTTGGATTAGGGTTAATCGGCTTTCAAAGTTGTATAAATATTCAAAGGAAGTTTTATATATTTACAAGATGTTTTGTTTATTTGGAAACAAGTTGGATATTTCTACATCAAGTTTTATCTATATGAAACAAGTATTATATATTTGGGAGAAGTCGTACATATATCAAAGAAGTATTGTGTTTATTTGGAAACAAGATGGATATTTCTACATCGAGTTATATCTATATGAAACAAGTATTATATATTTAGGAGAAGTCTTATATATATCAAAGAAGTATTTTTGTCCGTTTTGGCGCATCATAGAAAAGTCTTCAGTATTTTGCAGATTTCATTGCCAGAATGCTTTCTGAATTCTGACCTATAACATCCTGATATTTATTACAAAGGGTACCCAAAACACTAGAGATTTGGAGAGGGGTTACCCATATCACCAGTGTTTTGGGTACAGGATACCCAGGGATTACAAATTTCTCTTTCCCTTTGAAGTCACTTTGACTCCTTGTCCAAAAATTTTGGAGTCATTTTTTGAAACTGTGAGGTCAAGGAACATAAAAAATAACACAGACTACATTTTCCAAGAAAAACAAAAAGGGTTCTTTAATGCAAAGTGCTACTTGTATTTGAAACATTTCCTTACATAAAGGCATAGAACATAATTATGTTCAATTAAATATGAAAACGTCTTTTCCCATGCCAAATTGAAGGGTTCAGTGCAAAAAGGGCATAGGTAAGTGATGATTTTGGTCATCCTAGCTTTTGATGTTGTCTAAATGAGCTGAATTTTGGCATGTGGCCTTTGATTCAATAGCAAAAGATTGCCCTGTATTTTTTTCTTCGCCCTTCTTTGAGCTTAGTTTTTGAGAAAACACAGGCCAAAAAATGCATTCAACAAGTCACTAGGCATAGTTTTCCACCAAGCCCTTCATTTGAAAACTAAACACCAAATGCTCGTAACTGACTTAAGACAACACAGGGCATATGTACTCAATTAGACATAATGTGCCATATGGCTTTTGCCAAAACAGCACACAGCAGCCTTGGTTAACCTTAAGTCAGCGCGCAAAGAGTTTGTCCGACTTGAAAACAGCATTCAAGGGTTAGCGCTAACGTTAAAGTTATAAAGTTAGAGTTAAGAGACATAAGCACATTGCCGAAAAGGGTTCATCCGAGTTAAAAACAGCATGCAGTTGCCTTGGTTGACTCTAAAGTCGATCGCATAGGCTTTGGCTGACATAAGCACAGCACCGGAGAGGGTTGGTTGACTTAAAAAAACGGCATATAGGTATTACTAAGCTGTTTTCTGTCGTTTTTTCACTTAAATGGAGCTTTCAGCATAGTAGGTTTCACAAGTTTATGGCAGTTGAAATGTTTTTGATGGATTCATTATCATCGTCATATGGAAAAAACTGGAATAAAAATGGTATTAAAAATCAAAGTAAATGACGACAGTGAAAGAATTTGGACAAAATACTTACTGTAACTATTTTCTGAAGCTTCAAAACATAAAAATTTGCATATTGTGAAATTGAATTGTTAATGGCCTGTCGTGCATCACGCAAGGAAGTGTTAAAATATCTTGCGTGAAAATACTTTTTGCTAATGTTTACAAGACTCCATAGAAGCAAAATAGCCGAGGTGATAGATCGAAAGTGATTTACGTGTTAAAATTTGTCAGCATGTTTACCTGTTAACATAACACCACACGATCACAGGTACATTTTTCACTTTAACCCATTGGCACCCGTGCCGGCCAAAACCGGCCGTAAAAAACTCCCATGCTTCAAAACATTGCAACTTTCCATATCGCATGAATATTGCCTTAACTGTTAGTTGTGTGCACGAAATGGAATGCCCTTTAAATTTCGATATCCAATAAATGCAAGAAACTTAGCGATTTTTACCAAATATGGCCTTTTGAGTTTGGACAAGAACGAAACTGACCGTTTTTAACGTCAAAGAGAAACAACAAAAATGCCCCCTTTCGCTGAAAAACCAAACTTCAACCACCATAACAAAATTCAGTCCTTTTTCTAGCTTAGAAATGACTTTTTTTGTTGATATACTTCTCCCGAGCGTAGATACAGCCTTTTGTTCCAGTGTTTTCGGGCCTTTCCGCCATTTTCAACATCTACACCACATTGCATGCTGGGAAATGACGAGAATTTTTGACAGCACCCGTTCCTTCTCCCAATTCTTTCACATATAAACTAAGTCTACAGCCACTCCCACCTACTGCCAAAAATTCCTGCTTGTGGTCATCTACAGTACTCAGAAATTCCAAAATATGTGGCGGTAGGTCGAGAAATTCATCAATAGTCGAGTCCCAAAGGTACTAAGTGTTCGACCGGCCAAATTCCCAGTTCGTCTAGTAACAAACCAAATTCAACAACAAAGTACATCACCTTGCTCGATTCTTTGAGAAAGTGGACTCTTAGCTACTGTCATGCTTAATGATGCTCATCAGGCAGCCGCTAAAGATGAAAAATGGCTGTAAATTTAGCAGAAATCGCAAGCAAGCTGAACTTGGGCCATTGTTGTCACTTCACGGATAAAAAATAGCTACGTCAAAATGACGTTTTCAGAAACCTTGAGCCTCCAGTGGCTTAGGACAGCACCACTTTTCCCTGGTAGTTCAAATAAAGAGTCACGAATTGCTATTCATCGTTTATAGGTGGAAAATCACTCCGAAAATGTAAAAACAGCCGGTAGTCAATGGGTTAAATATTTGCTGCACACGCCTACGTTTCCTTGAATTATATTCAGGATTCTCATTGAAATTGGACAGACTTTTCATCATGCCAGTTTCCCTGTCTTGTATGATTTCTCTATAATGTTTCTGAAGTGAAAATAATCAGTACCATAAACGTAGTCTGAGTTTACTTAATCCTGCCACCTGCAGGAACTTTTCACTGTGACAGCACCCTGTGTCAGCAATGAATTGTGGGTAAACTATGGCCTCCAAATGCAGACAACACTCTCCAAACATCAGAGATTTTGAGTCTACAAGTCCAAAAATACCTCTCCCCTTCCAAACTTCTAGCACAACAACCTTTGACAGACAGGCCAAGACTAGCAACAGTGTGCCGCTTTTTAGGTGAGAGAAGCTTGGAGAATTTTTGTTTCTGCCTGGCTCCTGGCTTGCATGGCTCCCACAGTGTACTCCCAAACCGAGAGTTTTCGTGATTTCGAAATCACAGATAAAATGCCTCTGGATTCTTTCAGAAGTGCTAGCGACTTGCGGTTCTCCAGACTTAATGATGTCTTTCAACCACCAGGCAAGGAGGCAAACACTCAGGCATAATGCGATTAAATGGAACTCAGTACCAGTTGAGGCCTCAACCGCATAAGTTTTGTATCATTGAATCGATGTTTTAACTGCCAAACTTATAGTCTACATCACACTTTCAAACAATAGTCCCTGTCAATCATTTCAGGTCCAACTTCAGTAATCCACACAGGAAAACTGTGCTAAGTGACTTGTTGAATTTTTGGGCCATGTTTTCTTGAAAACTGTGCACAAAACAGCGAAAAAATACAGGGCAATGTTTTTCTATTGAATAAAAGGCCACATGCTAAAATTCAGCTCATTTGGACAATATAAAAAAAAACCCAGCCAAAATCATCACTTATGCTCTTTTTGCACCGACCCCTTATTGTTCCATTACTGCTCTAGAGCCCCTTAAGCAATAATAACAACATTAGATGAACAGATTCTTATCTTCCCCTTCAAGCTTGTTGCCACTTCAGTCCTTTAAAATATACAAGGAAACAAGTTTCTAGCACAAGAAAGTTACAATGTAGCCTAAATGCAGCTTACTTTAAGGAGACAGAAGAAACTGATAAAGGACGCGTAAAGATTGTGAAGAAGATAACAGTGCTGTTGAGAGAATAGCGGTAGTTTATTTTACTGGGAGACAGTTGTCAGCTTGTTAAGTAAATGTATCAGGTGTTTTTTTTTCCTCTTCCCATTCACTCTCTTTTAGGTTTATTCAGCAAAGCCAACACTGTTTGAGTACCCAAAGAAAGATATCAGCTTTGCAGACTATGGAAACATAGATTGTCTTTGTCCAACATTCTTTCACTGGGACCAAAACTGTCAATTTTCCTCAAATATATGTAAGGATTCTGCAAGGGAAAATTATGACTATGGCGTCCACCAGCCCCAAGTGCTCGCCAGTAATGAGTAAAATAGCTAATTTTGATTGGCTGATTTCATGAATGTCAATCAAAAAAAGTGGGCAGTTGATACATTGATATACTGTATTTACCCTCGGATTTTAAAATAGCTTATACATCTAATATCTTTGAACATTTTCCAACCCAACCATCAGATGAGAGATAGACTACCATGCTGGGAACTCCCCTACTCTTTTCAAACAGTGTGTGGGTTCTTTAATGTCCCACAGACACAGAATCAATTATGAAAAGTTGTGAGACAGGGCCTATGGTTTGTCGTCCTTATCTGAGAAGACTAGAAAAGTCTAACCATTTGCAGATGTCATTACAAAGGCAGCACTTTCTCCTCAATTTAAAGACCCTGAGTGTTAGTCTGACTGGGGTTTGAACCGGCGACCTCCCCCACGGTAGTCCGGTGCTCTACCAACTGAGCTAACCCGGGTCAGTGGTTTTGATGTTCTGCATATGTAGAGGAAGTGTTTTTACCTCATCAATCCTTTCACTGCTCCCATACTATTCCTCAATAATAAGAATAATAAGAGTTGGAGTTGGAGATTTCCGCACAGCCTCATACAGTAATTATACATGCATGACTGTCATAACCCCGTCCCAAAAATGGGTACACCTGAATAGAGACATAATTAACATATGGAGCTGTGCAGAAATCTTGCCAATGCATGCACACATTACTGTATATAGGGATTGTGCAGAAATTGTACTGCAGAGGGGAGGGTTGGCGCAGTGGTGTGAGCGCCAATGTGTCCAAAGTTCGATTCCCAAACTTGGCATCATAAGCGGGCTGAGTTTGTTGGTTCTCTACTCTGCTCCGATGGGTTTTTCTCCAGATAGTCCCGGTTTTCCCCTCTCCCCAGAATTGCTTTGATTCTACTTTTATATTTTGGTAGAGCGGCTGCTAGAAAAATTTGAGACTTTAATAAAGTGATTTTTATTATTATTTATTAGTATTATTATTAAAAAGGATGTAAAAACCAAACTTAAGTTTACTTTTTGCGTCCTACCTATAGTGCATACATATGTTCATATGCGGCTTATCACAGTATTCCAATGTATAAGAAAAGGAATTACTCACCGCCAAAAGACTGTAAAGTCCCTTGAACATCCATCCAGTATGCATTACTTCTAAGAAAACGGGTCAAAACCAGCCAAAGGCCATGTTTTGGAGACGCTTGTGTATCCTCTCTGCGTGTTCAGTGGGAGAAGATGCCACTCGTATCCAGGGCCATCTCCAGTTTGGAGTACGTTCGCCATTAAACCTGGGGACGAGGTTGACAGTGTTGCTTGCACTTGACTTGCATCATACGCAACATAAACTTGCAACAAGTTTTCAGGCCTAAATTTGTGCTTGACCTTACGCTTGACCGTTTGTCACGCCTAATTTCTGATGGAAAGATACAGTAGTTGAGCTATTTACGTGTTGCCTTTGTATCGACTACGGAGAAAAGGTTAGTCACTTTTGGTTTAACTTGGTCACAGCTTTGTTGTCGAGGGGAAGTTCCGGGAAGTTCCTTCACTTAACTAAAGGCCAGTTTAGCTGGTTAAAATTGCGAAACGAAACGAAACGAAATGAAAATCTGTATTTTGCGAAGGCTTACTGTAATTTGCGAAACGAAACGAAATGAAAATCTGTATTTTGCGAAATGAACTCAAAATCTGTATTTTACGAAATGAAAATCTAGGGGTATAGAATGGTAAAATCCGAGACTCGCCGAGACGCCGAGGCCCTCATTTAAAATCCGAGACCGAGATGTTGCGATTCCAAAATTTCGAGCACGAGACGCCGTGATCTAGAAATCCAAGCGCGAGACTTTCACAGCACGTACTAGAAATTATTTCTTGATAAATCGGAACCGGTGTAAACCACTCACGGGTGACGCAGGAGGTGCACTTTGCTTGGATTTGTTTTTGAGGCATGGCGTTTTCTCCGATATCCCTTCTCGTGCACGTCCCCTCCCTCCTGCCCATCCTCATCGTTGCTGACTTAAGATTAGGGAGTTTTTTAGCAACGTACGTCAACCGGAAGTGAGGTGTTTTCTATTCTTACTCGTCTTGGCACTACCAGATTTGTATTACTAAGTGTCTTAACTCTAATAGAGGCAATTTATTTGAAAATTTCTGCACAACCACTGCCCAAATATGAGAAACACCCACTTCCGGTTGACGTACGTTGTTCAAAAATGGCTTTGCTTAAACTCCCTATTAACGCGGCTCAGGAAACGTAAAGAATTGAAGACGTGAATTATTAACGTAGCAGTACTCTCGCTTGCGAGACTGCAAGATTCAATTTCAAAATACGAGATTCCAAGACCCTCTTTATTTTTTACGAGCCCAAGATTCCGAGACTCTAGTTTCAAACGCCAAGATTCCGAGGCTCGCCGAAAATTTGCCGAGCCCCATCATTTTGCAAGGACCATTCTATACCCCTAAATCTGTATTTTGCAAAGGGTTACTGTAATTTGCGAAGCAAATTGAAATGAAAATCTGTATTTTGCGAAATGAACTCAAAATCTGTATTTTGCGAAATGAAAATCTGTATTTTGCGAAATGAAAGAGGCCTGTTAAGGGGGGTTTAGTCATCCCTCATCCCTAAAATTCCTGGGGCAGTTATCCCTTATCGCTAAAATTACTGAGACTGTTAACCCCAAAACTACTTATCTTTGGAATTTGACAATTGGTGACAATTTTAAAGTGTAAAGTGACCCGTTCTTAATAGATAACCTAATACTGCATAATTATACGAAAACTCTACAGTTTTATATGATGTTAACTTAAAATATCCCCCTCTTTGTAACTGATTACTTGCCTACCTCAGAGTCCTGGGAGAGTGCCAAACAATCCTGGTAGACACTTATAAATCGCTTGGTTTGGCTGGACTACTACTTTGTAGCACATTCTTTACGAAGAACACAGAGTTTACCTCCTCCTCCTCCTCCTTTTCCTCATTGTAAGAGTCGCATTGTAAGCACCAGTCATAAGTTTAACGTTTATTTTCTCTTCTCTATGATTCAGCTCACCGCACTTGGAAAGCGATTTACAATTTTCTTTTAGTGTTTTTCAAGCAAGAGTGAGAAATAATTCTCGTTAGGTTTGTGAGTGCCATATAATTCACCTTGCATTTGAATGCCAAAAACAAACTACATATACATGTGCATTTGCTTGGAGAACCGATAAGTTCACTAAATTCTCTGCACGCCGTCATTGATAATAGTGTGGTAACTGGCTTTCGCGTTTGTACTGAATGTCAGTGACCATTAGTAGAAGACAAAGTTGGAATTTTTGTTTCTAGCTGATTGCCCTCCTGATCTAGTTGAAACTTGCGGAGTGTTATCCTCTGGTTGAATCTCATCGTCCTTTGCTGCTTCTTCCTCTGTAGCCTTACTGCCACCGTCGAGGGACTCCACTAGAAGACAGTAGTAAACATCATCATCAAGAACAGTTGTATCGTCTTCTTTCTTATAGCTTGCAACAGAGCTCAAAATACTGGTGGTCTTAAGTTGACCAGTTATAGTTGTTCTGACAAATTGAAAGGGCATTTGAGGATCTATTAATCATTACCACCTTGAAATTATCAGGTGATTGGGAAAAATATGCTCTGAACAATTTTCGAGAAGCCAGTTTACCAAAGTCCTGACCATTCCTGTAATTACATTAAAAATTCTTTTTCACATAGATACTACGCACTCTTGCCTACGTAAATTGCTTGAAAACAAGTTAAATCTCGGAAGGCTTTCCTTTGATTTATTTACAGTGTATTTCTCAAATAGTGCTATTTAAACGTTGTCCAATGTTGACAATCACATCTGTTTTAGTCGACAAAGAGAGGTGATCACAAGTCAAAGACCAACAACCACCATCGGCAACATTCACCATTGCACTGTACACAAGGTCTTTGATTGATAAGAGAGTCATAAAGCGGATTCGACAAATTCGGAAGGTTATATTTGTCTAACTTACAGGACCAATAATTAACATAATGGAGGGAATTTAATTCAGTAATAGTAGAGTTATTGATTTGTTTACGTTTACGGTTTTGTTGAATCTGCATAATTTGATCTTATTTGAGGCCTGACAGATGACACAGGATGGGATAACCAAACTGGTGACTGGTCAACGGCTTTCTAATTTCATGTCTCTGGAAAGCTCCCTAGATATGCCTAAATCTATTTTTCCATGTGAAATTGCTAAACAAAATTTGTTTCAAAACTTACCTATTAGCTCATGCTTGTCCTGAAGTAGAGGCAGAGCAATCTGAAATTGTTCATCGGTATCAATTGAAAATATTCTTCCACGTGGGAATTCCGGATCTGGCGTTAACCACTTGTACTGCAACCTCAGTTCGTATTTCAAAACACCAATTTCCTTGGCTCTTTGGTCAATCCCAGACGACTTGAGATTTCGAAGGAATGATGCTAAATCTTCCACTTCTATTTTTGTCAAAAACAACCATTTCATAGCCGGTTTCTCATCACCTTGTTTAAAAATGCAACCCGTAACTTCATGCAGTACTTTCAGGGAAGCCATATTGATGAGAATGAGTCTGTTAATGTCAGCAGTTGACCGAATAAGAAAGCCTGGGAGCAAATCTTTGTGACCCATCTTAGACTGATAAATGAGACCCGTTACTATTCGTTACCAGTTGGCAGTAATGCAAAGCCTTGGCAAAAGTGACCAAACGTGTGACAATTGAGAAATCAAAGCTATTTTTTGTTATCCCTAAAACTATCTTAGTTATCCCTTATCCCTGTAATTACTTATTCAGTTATCCCTTATCCCTGAAATTATTTTGCCAGTTATCCCTTATCCCTAAAACCCCTAACTGGGTCTCATGAAAATCTGTCTTTTGCAAAATGAAAATCTGTATTTTGCGAAATGAAAATCTGTATTTTGTGAAATAAAAATCTTTACCTTGCAGAAATCTTCTAGCAGGAGGCTGAATGAGTGGGTGACATCCAGCAAATGTTACTTCTTTCAGAACCAAAGAGCCAAATCAGCCAAAAAATGTAGAAAGGCATTTTTAAGTCCGATAATTATGGTGTTTGAAGTCTGTTAAAAGTGATGTTTTCATTAGCTAGAAGAATTTCATCTGTTCGTATTCCTTAGCTGAAATTTTAATTGCCCGAAAATGAGAACAAAATCTTTCTTTGAGAAAATGCTAGCTGAAGTTAACTTTCTAGGGAACCTTTTTTCTTTCTGAAAATGCTAGCTGACGTTTTTGACTGCCAGAAGCAGCAATAACGACCTTCCCGAAAACCTCAGGGGCTATGATTTCCGCATTACAAATCTTTTAGGCCATGTTTACTTACGAAAATCCGATTGCATTCTTTAATCAATGCCGAAAGCGGAACAGCCGAAAGCCGAACAGATATCTACCAAAACTTGTCATTGGGTTGTCTTTCTTCTTTCAGGTCTCATGCCATCATCGACACTTTTCCGCTGGTCATGCAAAATGGCAGGGCCATGAGATATATGGGTTATTGGCCAAGCGTGAGGTCAAGATGGCGAGATATTGTCCAAGTTCTTTTTTTGCGTGTTTATGGACCAAGACGAAGTCGAGGTCCATAAACACGCAAAAAAAGAATGAGGCCAATATCCCGTTATCTTTACCGAACAAGTGTGGTTAGTAAAGGATTTATTATATGACTCAAAGGACGCAATTAAAAGATAGTAAACCGCGGGACGAACGGGCTATCCCGAGCAGTCAAGATGGCTCCATCCTGACCTCGCGGGTAGCCAATCACAGCAGGAGAATTGACTCATCTTGACCGCTGAAAGAGCCTGTCATATAATAATGCTTTAAATATTAGCTTTTGATAAGCTGGCTAGAGTCAGTTACGGTAATTCTTTACGGTAATTCCGTTTTGTTTCATTTCGTTTCGGTAATTTCGTTTTGTTTCATTTCATTTCGTTTCGCAAATATTAGCTTTTGATAAGCTGGCTAGAGTCAGTTACGGTAATTCTTTATGTGATGAATAGATCTGCGGAAGATGTTTTGTGATGCTTTACATTTCACGTGGAATGGCACAATCATTTAGTCTCATCTAGCCTGTTTACAGACGCCCCCTGCACACAGGCTAGTCTCATTGGGCATTTAACGAAGGGTGATTGCTTTCCGTTTTTAAAGACTTTAAACAGTAAATGAATCCCTCCTAAATGAACGTATTCCATTTGCTAAATACATATTTTGAGTTCATTTCGCAATATACAGATTTTCATTTTGCAAAATACAGATTTTGAGTTCATTTCGCAAAATACAGATTTTCATTTCGTTTCGTTTCATTTCATTTTGTTTCGCAAATTACAGTAAACACCCTCAGACTTTCTCGCGTGCTCACCCCAAATATCTGAGAGCCTGGAACAAGCTAAAATCAAACAGACTTTTTATCTTCATCATGTAAAAAGATTTTTTACCAAAGTCAAATTTTTCTGCTTGCATGTTTTCAGCTCGGTAGAATGCTTTGTTTTGAAAATAAAGCAGTGTGAATTTTAGATTTTTTCACAGTGCGCGACATAAAGATGGCTGCTCATAAGCATGTCATGTCATGAAAACATCAATTCACTGTGTGGTTTTTGAGCATCTATGTGAATATTTGCAAGCTCAACACAGAGAAGAAAGCCTTTCAGATAGCCAAAGTAAATCCCATATACTTCACTTGTTTCCAACCACCACATTGAGGGACACCAACACTGTGTGTAAATACTGTATAATTTTGACTGGTACATTTTGCTGAATAACTCAAGTATGGGATATCACACAGCCCTGAGACTTTGGCATGTTGTTTATTTATTACTCTTTTACCATATCATAATTTCTTGACTTTGCCTATTGAATGGTTGATGATTTTATTATTTTTTTACTTGCGTGACATGCATGTGGCTGAAAACCAATAGCATTTTCAATTTTAACTTATGTTAATGTCATGCAATCACCTTTCCAAGATCACTTCCCCCAAAATTGACAGTATTTATTGCAATTTCTGCACTGCCACATACAGTAATTATGTATACATTTTTGTGACTCAAACTCCATTCATGCACGCCATTTTTAGAACAGGGTTTAAGTAATGATAATAATAATAAAAATCACTTTATTACATGTAAGTCTCAAATCTATTTAGCCGAGTACAGGTGCTCTACTAATTGGGGAGACCAAATCAAATCAACTGTAAATGATAGTAATGCCTGTGTAATAAATTATTTATGTATGGGGTTGTGCAGAAAATATTTCCCTTCACAAAGAATACTCAAGTTTAAACAATGTATAAAACAAAATAGATTCTATTTGGCAGTGCATGTTTACTATCACAATGCACAGAGGACATGAAAACATGGTAAGAACATCAGTACTTCTTTGTTTTTGCTACAATTTGTTGTTCACATCCATGCATTACAGAGTACACATGTACCGCCAAAATGGAATCTATCTTCCGAGGGGGGCAGACGATTCACATCTTTAATTGCTTTAAAGAGTGGATCAATAATTTAAGGTTGAAGCTCTTTGCAAAGTATTTTGTCAATACCATGGAAGGCAATATTGGAAAGGTGATTGTGTGACAATAGCGCAAGCAGGGTTAGACATCTGTTCAGCTGAATCACTAGCCACTGGACTTGTCACTTTTAGAAATCTACTAGCCCACTGCACATCTCAATAGCCCAATCCCCTTCCCAGGATCTTTCTTCATCCCACCTTACCTTGTTCCCAGTGAGAAGGACCCTGGAAAAGACCAGATGTTTGCAGGCTTAAGTGGCAATCAAATGGAATGTCTTCAAGTATGAGTTTTCCAGTCTCCAATTCTCTCATTTCGACTCCCTCCCCCTTTTCATTGTTGTAACCACGTGCCAGTGTCCACGGAGTGTATTTCAACTGTCAACAAAAAAAGAGGTTTTTTCTTCAATTGCAAAAGGATGCTGATAGAAAGTATTTTTTTGCTGAAATGTGTCAACACTTTTGTCCATGATTGTGGCCTTGGGCTACCAGGTTAGCAGAGATGTTGAACCCAGGCATGAGTTAAAAATTGAAACAAAAAATTATCATGTGTTTTGATGAAATGACAGCTTTGATCTCAGGCTGCATTTTTATACCCAGTATGCAGACTGCATTTCATATTGACTGGTTTTCTGATTATGTTTTGGACAGAGTAAGCATACACTGTACACAATAGTTGCTAAGCAAAGTAGCACTGGACCTTTTGTTTTTGGATTCTCAACTGACAGTATCTCATGTTTGATTTTAGTCAGTCAAGCAAATCTGTGCTCCATGGACTGATAGAAAAATAAGAAACTTTCTGAAAAACTGAAGCTCTTTACTATATTGACTGAAGTCAGCATGTACATACTGTGTGTGAAACTCAGATCTCAGACCTCAAAAACTCAGGTCTTGACTCGCACGGACCTACAGTGAATGATAATAAACCAGTTTATTTACCTTACTGAAGATTGGAAGCATGCAGCAGACAAAGAGCATGCATCAGTGATACTATCCACAGACATGAGTAAAGCTTTTGACTCATTACATCCGAATTTGTTGCTGGCGAAGTTGAAAGCATATGGACTGTCTGACCCCGCCTTGAGATAATAGATATAGAATTAAGAAAGATGGGGAAGAGACATCGAGGTGGTATTGGACAAATTTTCTGCAAGGCAATTATATTAAACACCAAGCAATGGTTATAGCAAGGGACACGCAAGTTAGTGATTGATGAATGCAGAATTAACTTAACCAATGCATTCAAACTGCTAGGCGTAAGTGATAAAGACTTGAATTTCTCGCAGCATATATCAGAGGTCTGTATAAAGACCAGTAAAATGATTGGTGTTCTACAAAGGCTAAAGAATCTAATCCCGATGAACGCAAAACTACGGACATATATATAAAACTGCAGTTTTACCCCATCTCACATACTGTAGCTTGGTGTGGCACTTTTGTCGTTCAAGTGACAGAAACAAACTAGAGAGAATTAATGAAAGAGGACTACGTGCAGTCTTCAAAGATCGAGTCTCTCCTTATAGTGACCTTCTTACACACGCTGGAATGACTAGTCTATATAACATGAGATTACAAGACATCGCTATCTTTATGTTCAAAATCAGGAATAGATTACTGCCCTACAGTATACTGGAACTCTTCTCGCCATCGCCTTCGAACTACAACCTGAGGAACTCGGACTTTCATGTTCAAAGGGTAAAAACTTTTAAATACGGAAAGCATTCCCTCAGATTTATTTGCCTTCGAACTACAACCTGAGGAACTCGGACTTTCATGTTCAAAGGGTAAAAACTTTTAAATACGGAAAGCATTCCCTCAGATTTTTTTGGGCCATTTTTATGGTCAAAATTGAGCATGAAGGACAGAAACGAGACCTCTTTAAGAAGGTTTAAAGCAAATATAAGGAGAAAAGATCTGAGCAAATTGGTTAGTGATAACGAATGCAAAAGGTGCCACCTGTGTAACTCATAATTCATAAACAAATTATTATAACTAGTAGAGTCGATATATTATAAAATTGTATATATAGTTTTTTATCGCATATGTGTATTTTCGAAGTATATTGAATATTGTGTATATTTGAAGTAGTTTTTAGAATAGTTAAATTTCATCATCCTATAGTATTATGTATATATATTTATCATTAATAAGTAATTTAAGTAGTGTCCCCGATTAGTAGGCCTGTAGGCAAGCTAGAAGATTAGACACTCAAAGTTGTTGATTGATTGATTGATTTACCAGTATAATAATTGGGATTCGGAGGAAGTACAATCACCATTTCAAATGCATTGATTGACTTGATAGTTTTTTTTTGTTTTTACCAGAAGTGTAACACTGCTTCTGTTGTTACTAATATTCCATGGCTTGCAATTATAACCTAGGTTGGACTTGTGGTTTAAAAAAAAATCTTTTATGTTAGTTTTATTTATATTGCACCCCGGTAGTGTTTAGATTTTGAGATTTCCAAGGGCCTGAAATTTCGGGGGGTATGAGATGAGTTAACTAGATGTATAAGCATACAATTTTTGACCAAAATTAATACAAGACAAAATGAGTACACAGAATGCTTTTTGAGTATTCGTTACATTGTATGTGTTTTCAGTTGGTTGCTTTTAATTTGCTGGTTGTGCATGCTTTGTTAGTAGGGGTGGCTAAAAAATCCAAAAAGTCTAAATCATTCATCTAGAGCAATTACCACTTCTTTTGAAGGGAACCAGCTGTGAAGCTTTATGCAGCAAAATGGGAGACAAAAGTCCAGCCATTAATGATTCCTTTTTGGAAAGTGAAGCCATTGATCCCCAACACAGTGTGCAATTAGAAGTGCATCATTCACGGAATTCATCTTGTGTCACCCTTGAAGAAATTGCACCACTGAACAATACCATATCTGATGCAAAACAAACAAGCCCAGCAAATCAAATATGTTGCTTTCTAAAGTCAGCCACAGGTAGAAGGTTTTCATCAACTGAGAAGAATGTAAGACGGTATTACAGGCAAATGGAAGAAACCAAAGCTGCCTTTGAAAAAGCAAAGATACAGCAGCTCAGGAGACCATCAGACATATCTACAGAAGGTGATAAAGAGTTCAAGGTATCCATTGCTGTTAGGATGAGCTTGCTATGCAATGTTGTGCTGCTTATTGCCAAAGCAGTTGCTTCCTATCTTTCTGGCTCGATGTCAATCATTTCCAGCTTAGTAGACAGTGCTGTTGATTTGATCTCAGGTCTTGTTGTGTGGTACACAACACGTGCCATCGAAGGTACTGATTACTATGAATACCCTGCAGGAAAAATGCGTTTGGAACCTATCAGCATTATAGTGTTAGCAGTGATTATGTCAGTAGCTTCAATACAGGTCATCATCACATCTGTTACAAAGATAATTGATCAGTCAGCTGACCCCGATATTTCAATTGCTACAATTGCTATAATTGGTGCGACTATAGCAGTCAAGATGGCTTTGTTTTTGTATTGTCGACAAATCAAAAGACCCTCCACAACTGTTTTAGCACAGGATCACAGGAATGATGTCATATCAAATGCTGCTGCTTTAGGAGTTGGTTATTTTGGTTACAAAATATGGAAAAATGCAGATCCAATAGGTGCTATTTTGATAAGCATTTATATATTTGTGGGCTGGTATAGAGCTGGTAGTGAACAAATCCGTGCCTTAACAGGACATACTGCTTGCCCAGTCATTCTGCAGAAACTTTTGTGGGTTTGTATGATCCATGACAGGCGAATTCAATACATTGACACTCTGAGAGCCTACCATTTTGGCTTTAACATTCTGGTAGAGGCCCATATTGTCTTGCCTCCCGATATGAGCCTCTGTGAGGCTCATGACATTGGTGAATCACTTCAAAGCAAACTTGAGAGCTACTCTGAAGTGGAAAGGGCCTTTGTTCACATCGACTATGATTACGAACATCATCCAAGTGCGGAGCATAAGATAGGACAACAGCCCACATGCACCGTCATTGACACTGCCGAAAGTGACACTTGAGTGTAGTAAATGTTACAATGTAGGTACTACACTAGACTATTCCAAATTCTCTGTGAATATTAAAGCTGTTTTGCAGTGATGGGGTAATGTGTACATGTGCTATTACTACTGTGGATTTGGCATAATCTCAGTGGCTTGTGACCAGAATGAAGTTAGGCCTGTTAGCTTGTGTAGCTATAAATTGCATTTGAATACTGTCAAGAACCAAGGAAAGGGGCACAGATGGCTGGCAAAATGACAGGGAAGGTTGCTTAAAGTCAAAATTTAAAACCCACTGCCATGTCATAAAAGAAACTTCTGCCCCCACATGCAGTGCCTCGTAAAGAGTGCAAACGATGGGGCCTGTTCCTGATTCATTCCCCTGCTACATGTTCCCTATTGTGCCACATCCTTTATTCAATGGAATTCTGCTAAACTGAGCCAAGTTACTGAGTGTGAAACGCCGTGGGAATTTTAGAACATTTGTCACAAATTTACCATTTCCTGTGCAAGATACAGCACGGTAGTTTGTCCAGCAAGAAACAGTACAAGATCCACCTTTAATTGCTCCCTCAACGTGATATGACCTGTTGACATCTTGCCACATAAAAAAGCACTTTTTTTAGTTCTTAGATAAGCGCAAATTATCCAAGACAAAAAATCTTGGTTACAAAATATCGCGTTCTCGTTGCGAAATTTCTCAGTCTAACAGGTAACTTGACCATTTCACTTCGGGTGCTTTCCATTTGCCAGATCTGGCTCTAAATCAGTATGCAACACTTTGAATGATTGTGAAAAACTGATACAAACTAACTCTTTGAACTGCTAAATTCTGTTTGCAAAATCATCATTCAGGGTGATTAGTTCTGACAAATGGAAAACTTCTTTAACCTTTCTACTAATTTGTCAGCAGCATTTACATCTTATTATCATTCGATACTTTTCCCCCTTCCTTTTCATTATCCTAGAGCCTACCACGTGAACTACAAATAACTGCCTACAAATAATGGTCTGCTCGTGCGCAGTACTTACCGTCCAACTGTGGTTTTGCTGCAAATAATATTCTGCTCATGCCTAGTTGTGTCCACGCGTCCATTCAATTCAGTGTAAAACGGCGGATCGTTTCACGCTTTCCGAAAATAATAATGAAAAACAAGCTCGGTGATCGAATGATAAAACTATTATTGAATTCGGTTTTCGCAAAATATCGTGATTTGCCAGTGTCTCGCAGATCAATTATTTGCCTCAGCCTTCAGCTTCGGCAAATAATTGATCGGCTCGCCACTGGCAAATCACGATATTTTGTTCAACCTCGTCCAATAATTGTTAATTATTTTTTCAATGTCTAGCCTCCTATAGGTATCTGAAAAAGTATGCTCACACAGCTTGGTAATATATTTCCTATATACAGCTATAAGGCACACACACAAAGGACTAAACAAGACCTAAATAAATTCACAATTTTTATTGTGGCTACTGCCTCGGTTTTCCTCGCACTAGCTACGGCCTTGACAAGTTTTCTTATAGTTTAAGTGTAAGCTTTTAGTTTTTTAATTTGCCTTTGTTTGAGAAATCAGTGAATAGCCATCCCTCTGGGTCTCTCAAAAATTCAATAGACTATCCCAAACATTACTTGTGTATGCATAGTATTGACACCGGCATTTTTTTTAAATTGCATGTAATTATATGAACACATTTTTACACTTACTTTTAGCTATTTGAAATACTGTATGTTACATAATGGTAAAAGTTTGTCACTAGTTCGTTAACGCCGTTGTAGTTTGTACTTTGTTCTTGTCGCTAGCTCATTAGTCTTTTTCACTTGTGCAGAATTTTAATGTATTCATTTTCTCAAGGCACTCCAGAATATTTAATGTACAGAGTATAAATACTCCCTGTATGTTTCATTTCTCTCTCTCCTTCGTGTCTTGTAGTGTAGGAATCGCGTATCAGTAAATGTTTTAGTAATAAAGATCCTTTCGCAATCGAAGTAGTTAACATGGTGTCAGGAATCTACAAACCCAGCCAGTTTTAACGCCACGGGTTATATCGAAGCTCTTCAGTGGATAATGACTGAGCCTGGACATTTGCCATCGCCGCAAGCAGACGTCCCGACTGTTACCACCGACTGTATCGACTGGGTTGAGGAGTGCGAGCTTCTATTAAACGGTCCTTTGGCGGCAAGGAGCAAAGCTGTTAAAGCGAACTACATTCTCATTTGGGCAGGGAAAGTTGGAAGGACACACATCAAGACATTGAATCTCTCACAAGAGGAAAAAGGAGATCCCAACGTGCTTCTAAAAAAGTTCGTTGATTGGACAAAGCCGAAATCCAACGCACTCGCGGCCGCAGCAAATTTCCGTCTCCTTGAGCAGGGAGATCTAAGCCTCGCAGAGTACATTGACAAGGCCACTATCCTGTGTGACCAGTGTGAGTACCCTCCAGCAGCCCGCGACAGACTACTTCAGATGCGATAGTAATGGGGCTACGCTCTAAAGACGCCTATTACAAGTTTATTGAAAGAGGATCAGCATTGACGCTAGAAGAAACAATAACAATTGCACAGAGTCAGGATGCCACTGCTAACCAGGTTGGCTATATGCGACCGGAATTTTTAAACAATCGTGCACAAGTCAGTGAAGTCCATAAGCTTCAAACTAAGGATAAAACGCGACTTCATGAAACCAAGAAGGGCAAACACCAGCCGCAGAAAAGCTTCACGGACTACACCGAAAGTCAGGGCGAGAATCGTGTTTCAACTGCGGAGCAAAGCCTTCACATCCCCGGAGTCAATGCCCAGCCAAGAAAGCTAAATGCTTTAAGTGCGGAAAAGAAGGTCATTATGGTTCCGTATGCAGGTCGAAGAGTAGAGATGTTCGAGTGAATGAGGTACAAACTCAAAGTGCGACAGCGTCCACGTTGGTAGATTGCGTACCAGATGAGTATGAGCCGATTTACTTCAATGCGCCTGTCCATCATCTCGTGACAGTAACAGTAGAAAGCCTCAATCGTCCAGCTTCTGAACCCCACATTTGCCCACTGTGGATCAGCCATAAATTCTCGTCACAAGTCTTCCAAATTTCCTGTGAGGTTGACACCGGAGCAAGCTGTAATATTCTTCTCTCATACAAGGCCAAGGCACTTTTCGGAGATGACATCAAGCTTGCAAAGCCAACAGTGTGAATCGTAAAGGCTACAATGACTCTCCGGTAGAGAACCTCGGATCCTGTGTTGTTTATCTTTACCATGGTGACAAGAGATACAGAGTGCTAACTGAGGTTGCAGACAGCAAAGGTCACATGATCCTCGGAAGGAATCAGGCATTGCTAATGGGATACGTCAATTTCCCCAAGATCCAGGAGCCAGCAGTTCAAGCCAAGTTGAACATGACTGTTAAGTCAGTCACGGACGAACTTCCGAAGTCCGCAGACAGCCCAGCAACTCCTGTGATCCAGAAGCAGATGATCACGAATCCTGTGTTTCCAGCAGTTCAAGAGTGTAGTGCTAGCAAGATAACGATTAACGGCAAAACTCACCAGCTTCCCACAACCAAGGAATACCTGTTGCAGGAGTATGCAGATGTGTTCCAGGGGATCGGAACCTTGCCGGGTGGGCCATACCACATTCAGTTAAAGATGGTAACAAACCTGTACAGCATCCACCCCGCCAAGTAGCTGTTAGCTTGAGAGCAGCCTACCAAGCAGAGTTGGAAAGATTGGTACAGCTTGGCGTTATTAAAGAGGTAAAAGAGCATACCGAGTGGATTAACTCAGTTGTCCCTGTAAAGAAACCAGACGGTTCTCTCAGGCTCTGCCTCGATCCCAAAGATCTTAATAAGGTCACCAAGCGAAATCAGTGGTATAGCAGAACAATTTATGACATCTTGCCAGAGCTGGCGGGCTCAAAGTACTTCAGTGTACTAGATGCAAAGTCAGGCTATTGGCATGTTCCTTTAGACAGAGATTCTCACAACCTTCAACACCCCCTGGGGAAAATACAGATGGCTACGCCTGCCTTTTGGCTTGAAAGTGGCAGGAGATGTCTTCCAGGAGAGAGTTGATAGAGTCCTGAGGAATGTCACAAGTGTAACCGGAATTGCTGATGATATCCTTTGCCATGGCAACAGTGAAGCTTCCCATGATGCTGCAGTCATTCCGCTTCTTGAAACAGCAAGAGCCAACAGTCTCACTTTCAATGCAAAGAAATTTGTATTCAGGTCTTAAGATTGCCACTTCTTTGGAGGAAATTTGACGCCATCTGGGTACAGAGCGGATCCTGAAAAGGTACGCACGATCACAGAGATGAAACCACCCCAGAATCTCCAGGATTTGCAAAGCTACCTTGGTTTGGTGAATTACCTCAATCGCTTCAGCCCGACCTTAGCAGAGTTAACGGCCCCACTGAGAGCGCTCTGCAAGAAGGACAGCCTTTTCACGTGGGAAGGCGCACAGCAAGCAGCATTTGAAGCTATCAAGAAAGAAATTGCAAGCGCACCAGTGTTGGCATACTTTGACCAGTCCAAGACCAGTATCATCCAGTCAGATGCATCCAAGATGGGTTTAGGTGCAGTTGTCCTTCAGGATGGCAACCCTGTGGTCTACGCGTCAAGAAGCCTCACTGAAGCGGAACAACGCTATTCAAATATCGAGAGGGAACTGTTAAGCGTTGTCTTTGCAGTTGAAAGATTTCATCATTATGTGTATGGATACACGGTAACTGTGCAAACAGATCATAAGCCTTTAGTCAGCATATGGAAGAAATCAATAGCGTCTAGCTCGCCCCGTCTACAAAGGCTGTTACTGCGACTATCACAGTATGATGTCAATATCGAGTACCTGAAAGGGAAGGACAACGTCGTAGCTGATGCACTGTCCAGATTACCCCTGCAGATAACAGCTGAGGGCCAAGGAGACGAAGATTTCATCCCAGTCCACATGCTCACAGATGAATTCCAGCTGACTCTGCGAGAATTGCGGATTTCAAGCGTGCAACCACAGAGGATACTACGTCCAGCTTGTTGATGGGAGTAGTGGCAAATGGTTGGCCAGAATCAAGGAGAGATTGTCACCCTCTGCTGATGGACTACTGGACTTACAGAGAAGAGGTCAATGCAGAAAATGGTGTACTCTTCAAGGGACATAGGTTCATTGTTCCTGAGAGACTGCGCAACAAAGTTCTCCAAACGATTCATGAAGGTCATTTCGGCGTTGAAAAGATGCACTTGAGAACTCGAGAAGCCGTGTTCTGGCCAGGAATTACAGCAGACGTACTACAGACAGCCCAGAGTTGCAAGGTGTGCCAAACGTTCTCCAGAAGCCAGCAACGCGAAACGCTTCTGCCCCATGAAGTTCCTCAAGGGCCTTGGGAGAAGTTAGGAGTTGACTTCTTTGAGTTCCAGTCTGCTACCTACCTTCTCATAGCAGATTACTACAGTAGGCTTCCTGTCATCAGGAAGGTACGTAGCACCACCGCCAGTGCGACCATTGCCACGTTGAAGGAAGTGTTCAGTGAGTACGGAGTGCCGAAAACTGTTATGTCAGACAATAGGCCACCGTTTTCGTCAAAAGAGTTCGAAAGCTTTGCCGGCAAGTGAATGTTTTGACGACATCACCTCAAGCCCACGTTATACTCAAAGCAATGGCCTAATTGAGCGTATGGTGTAAACGGTGAAACAGTGTATGAAGAAATGCTCAGCTGTCGAACAAGATCCAGACTTAGCCATGCTAGTCTACAGGGCCACACCGGTTACTAGCAGCATACCGTCGCCTGCAGAGCTGTTAAATGGACGTAAGTACAGAGCGTTACTTCCGGCCAGATTCCTTATACAGAATGCCCATGGCCAGATCGTCCGAGAGCAGATGGTGGAAGTTAAGAACAAGGCATGTGTGCAATACAACAAAGCTGCCAAAGATCTACCGTTGCTATCCCAGCACCAGAAAGTCTACGTTCAAAAGCCACAGACGTTGGGAGCAGGTCAATTATGGGTTCATATGTTCCCGTGAAAGAAATGAGTGTAAATGAAATATGAAATAAATCATATATGAACTGCAGAAATGAAATCATACGAAGAATCCGCAGTTCATATCATATATGATTTATTTCATTTACACTCATTTCTTTCACGGGAACATATGAACCAACAATTGGCCTGCTCCCAACGTCAGTGGCTTCATAGCTCAGTTGGTTAGAGCATCGCACCGGTATCGCGAGGTCACGGGTTCAAACCCCGTTGAAGTCGTGATTTTTTTTTTCAGGCTTCTTTTCGTAATTGCATACTGCGAGGATCATTCTTTATTTGATTTGAATAAATGGGGGTCACCAAGCTCGTTTTATTTATTTATTTTGTTTTAATTGTTGTCTCTTAAAGCGAAAATTAGGCGTGTTTTTAACAGAAAGTCTGGAACCCAGAAGCAAAAAAAGCGCTTTGGGTTTTTTTTTTATTCGATTGCGTTCAAAAGCTCCGGAGCATTTTCAAATTCGCTAGAAAAAAATTCGGAGCGACCGCACGGAAATGGCTCTCAGCGAAAAACGTGTTTGAATTATCTAATAGACCTTCTTGATGGGTAGGCAAAAGCTTCGGAAATAACAGTGTTTGTATAGGCACTTCGATGTGAAATAACTTGTAAAAACCTTGAATGTAGAAAAGTCTATGAATTGGAAAATATAAAGTTACTAGCCAAAAGATTTTAAGGATTTAAGGTAAATTTTAGGGCAGGTAAGAACCTCCGATTTTCACATTAAAGTACTTTGGCTAGTAACTTAAGTTTCCAATTCATAAATTTTTCTACATCAAGGTTTTTAATAGTTATTTGACATTACCCGTCGAGATGCCGTCTTAAACCGTGACAAGGTCTATTCCCCAATACGTTTTTACTGAAGATATAAGTTAATCTAGCGACTGTCCGGAGGTCAATTCGACCACCGCGTCACGTTCCCTAACTGGCGGACGGTTATCTTTGCAGTGCAAAGCTCTTTATGGAGTACCACTTAAAACTGTTCCTGTACCAAGTACATTGGTGTTCACGTATCCCATTTTTCCAAGTCTGATGCTTTTGGGTTGAACAGAGACCAAGTTATGGCGAACCAATTATCTGGAAATAACTGAGGTGAAAATCACTATGCTTGCCCATTTTTACGAATATCACAGAAATCGTAAAAAAAAAAGGTTTTATGGTTTGGGGGGACGCTGGCAATAAATTAGAGGCATTTGTATGGATTTTGAACCATTTCTTAAGGTAGGGAACTTGATCTCTGTTGAATCTAAAAGCATCAGACTTGGTCAAATGACTCACTCAACACAATCTTTCATATGATGGTGCCAGTAAACGATAGGCTAAAATTTGAAACTCGCCCCAGTTTCCTGCGCAACTCCGAAATGGCCATTCGCCCACTGTAAAAGCCAAGACATACACATCAATTTTACGACCTCAGCTGGAGCTTTGTATTTTGACATTACATCTCCTCCCAAGACATAAAGAAAGTTAAATTTCAAAGCAAAAGTGGGGAAATTGAGAAGTCTAAATAAACAGGTTTTACCGGGCGGGTCCCCCATACAAAAACGCACCTCGTTGGACGTGGCTTAACTTCGATGACCAGGCAATAACGTCTACATATCCCTTGATCTTGGAATGTTCACTAACTTCCAGACGCTTAGCGCATTGTATCTGCGAGAGGTTTGGTTTGCGGTAAAAAAAAGCCGTACAAACGACTGTTTGCAGGTTGGAGTGTCCTCTGGTCCCACATTGTTTCATGTTTGACCTGAATTGACTCTTTTGCCAGCGTAAAAGGACACAAACACCTCGCGTTAGAAGTTTATCTTCTGGCACCCTCTTTCTTTCCTTGGAAAGATGTCGCGTTTAGACATTAACTTTCACTCCTAAAAGATATGAAAAAAGACTCACAAGAAAGTTTTATAGTATTGAAGCAAAGGTGGGGTAATCGAGACAAAAAAAAAAGTACGCTGTGTAACTGGAAATGAGTGGTGTTTGTAAAATATATAGTGTAGTAGTTAATACATGTGGAATAAACTGTGAAAACCATGAGTGTCTTATCTTTATTGAAACAAAGTGGAGAAAAAATTTGGAGATAGATGCAACAGCTGGAAATTTTGAGATGGTGTGATTATCAAAACAAATACTCTCGTTTCATGAGTCAATTTACTCGAGCAATTTTCTCCCATGCAACTCTGGGTACGCAACGTAACCCCAACCCTAATTCGAATACTAAGACACACGAGGGAGTGAATTCATAAACAGGAGTTTATCTGTATTCTGTTTTCTGTCTTCTGATATTCTGTTGTCTGATGTGTTGTAAAGAACCATAGTCTGGGAAGATTATCCCCCGCTCAGGTAATTTTTTAAATCTATTATTCAAAGCGAAAACAAATGGTTCTCTCTAGAGGTCCTTTACCCGAAAGTGTCGAAACGTGATGAATAAATGGATTTAGCGAGTTTGCATGTGAAACTCCAACCCACCTATATATAAAAACGACTTACAAAAACACCGTTTACAACCTTCCTATGAGGTTAACCTATGAGGTCCCTTCAACGGTAGTTCTCAGGACTTTCGCGCACGCGGGACTATTTTCGTCAACACGTACGTCAACACGACGACACAAAGTTCGTTGGTCGCGTCAGCCTTCGGTATTTTCTTTGACGGATTTAGTTAGTCAAACATGCAAAGGCCAATGTGTTGCTATGGCTGATAAATAACTGTCTCTGTGTTCAGATTCATAACAGGATGAAAGTCGAAGCAGCTGAGACGTTTCCAATGACTGCTACAGGTAAGTTCAAAAATTCTTGTGAAGTTTTTTCTCGCTTTTCTTTGTGCTCATTAGAATCGACACAAGCCTTAGCTTAATCTCAGTTTTAAGTTTAACTTTTATTTCACGCCAATTTATATTTTTTTAAAAGGAACATCAAAGTCCAGAGAACATCAGGAACAAGTTAAAGACAACAAATTTGATTCTGGATTTTCGGAAGAACAAGTAGAAACGCTGAAACAAGTCAGCTCACTTGTGGCGATGTTTCAGCAAGAAGCACTAAACGAAAAACAAACTCGACTTCTAGCCCAACTAAAAGCTCTCGAGAAGGTAATTACCTTTTCCTTTGATACAATCACTGAGATAATACACTCGTTCCGGATTGGCTATTGTTTCTTCTATCATTAAAAACTGTCGATCAGAAGTGAAAACTGCAAAATACGTTGCAACTCTAATTTTATTAAATGGTGGGCAAACCAAGCAGTGAACAAATTCAGCGGAGTGGATTAGGTTTTTTATCTTTAAGCAAAACTGGGTACGTAATTTCTGTACGTAATTTTGTCGCCTTACAGTTGAGTGATATCTTTAGCCTTGCGATTTCATCTTTGTTCGTCCCTGACGGTGTTTTCTCTAGGGAAACCTGGGCCAATTACCAACCGCACCAAGAACAACATACGGTGCTGTAATCGAAACTTGCAATCTGTGGGTAATACGTGTGCAGTGCCTGAACTAAAAATAAAATCCCTTCTGCTCTGGAATCTTTTCTAGCAGTTTTATTAACTAAGCAGAATATGACATTTTCCCTTGGTTTAATTACCGGCGCAAAAATCCCACCGCGGGGTGTGAGGAGAACACTCGAAAAGATCATATTAAACTAACTTTCCTTTGAATCCTGCTTTTCTCGTGTATTGCGGACATCCTGCGTGTGTTTACCACCCCGGTACACAGATAAAAAGGAAGAAAGCATTTTACAAGAATTTCTTGTCCGCATTTTTGACAAACTTAATCACAGATTAGTACATTGCGTAATTTAAAGTGCGTACAAGGGTGGCCTCTCCGTCCATAAGGTCTAAAACCATGTTTTTAATCATTTTAGGACAGATTGGCAGCTGATGCTTGGAAGATCATTGCTGCTCTTAAAAAGGAGAAGGGATATCTCGAGGTACAGAACTGTGGCCTTATGGGCGTGGCTTTAGACGAATGTGCTGCTTATATGCGTTTTGTTTTTCTGATTGCTAGACTCAAGTTGAGAAACTTAAAACTCAAAACAGCAAGCTTACTACCGTATTCCCCGATGGTTACGAAAGGTAAATTGTCTGAGTCGTCTATTACAACTGTATTGAATATACAAATACTTAAGAAATACAAACAGTCTGAAAACTGTAGTTGCTCTTGCAACCCTCGGCGTGCGTAGAAATCATACCAAATCAAGAGATCATCTCGTGACACAAGATCGTGTTATTCACTTTAAAAGAATTCATCAAGGTCTCTGTTACTTGACTATGAACTGACTAAACAAGGAACATTGCTTAATTTGTTTGAAATTTGTTCACATTTTGGAAATCTCAGGTCTCAGGTCAATGGTGTTAAAACCTGTCAGTTAGGATGTAAATTACCTGCAAATCCCAATGGTACTGGAACCAGCATCAGAGGTAAGGTACAAATAAGTATTCTACATATGGAATGACAACCATACACAGAAATCAACTTCTTCTGGCGAAGAATCATCGGCTGAAATTACAAATAAAATGAACGGCAGTCGTCTTTGCCTCCCGGCGAGGGTTTCTTGGCCAAGCGCTGTGTGCGTGTTCTTGGTCCATCGGTCGCCCAATATGCAGATTTTTGCACTGTTATGTCTCATGGTGACCCTGAATATGTAATTCATAATAAGAAAATCTGCCATCCTAAAAGGATTATAGAAAAAGGCTTATAGAAACGAACTAACGCAGCTCCTGAAAGTAAGTTTGCCGCGTGACAAGAGGATATTTGTTGTTCTGATAGCGTTCACGTCGAAGTTTTAGCAGCCTATCAAAGACTGAAGTAATTCTAAAATCATTGTAAATACTAAGCGTGGTGGTTCGTTTATGTTCCTTTATTAAAGTTCTACAGATACGTTACCAATAAGGCGCCTTCATTAGACACAATCTGTCCAAATCACCCAAAATATTTCAGCCCCAATGGAATACATTGTACTACGTGCACACCTTTCATAAAAATCTAGTTGAAGGGATAAAGCCATCGGCTGTTCGAACAACTGGGGCCAACTACAGGTGCCTTCTACCCTGGTGGAAAATACAAGCACTATTGATCAATACACAAAGATACTGAAACAAATTTACCCTGATAGGATGAGCTAAAAAATGTTAAACGTATTTTCAGATGAACTCAGCAAGCTGCTATACAGGGACAAGTCACACCAACTTTCACAAGACGAGATGGTGTTGAAAGAAAAACTAGCTAAGGCAACTTAATTCCCTTTAAATAAAAGTTAAAACAGAAATTACTACCCTTTAAAGTGTAGAGACATGAAACATCGCAGTTTTGAACGAAACTTTATTAGCTGAGAGAAGGAATTGCTGATTATTCCTTTATCGCGAAACGTGATTGAGCCAATTTTTTCCTCGTGAAACGTGATTTAAGTTTTTATTTATTCGTGATTCGTGATTAACCGTGTCAAGACCATTTTCACGTGAGCGTGAAAGTGGTTTTTGAATTAAGCGTGACACGTTAACGAAGACTTTAATTAAACTTGATTCGTGAACGATCATGTTTTACGTGAATTAAGTTAAAGTTGCTTTAGTGTTCTGGCAGGCGCGTGTTTCTCAAAACTTCCGAAAACGTTTCGGGCCCGAAAAGCTATTTTAGGTGCACTAGGTTCGTTACCAGAAATTCGATTTCTAATAATTTAAAGAACCTTTTAATAAAGAACGCTATAAAATTGAAGGATTCATTGAGTTAACTTTCCCAGAAAGCTATTACCAGTCGACAGAAAACCGACGTCAAAAATACATCTCGGGCCCGAAATGTTTTCCGGAGTTTTGAGAAACGTACGCCTGGCCCGTAAAATGATGTTCCGTCATCTTTTAATCTCTTTTGTCCCGCGATGACCTTTGATCTCCGATGGAATTGAGATACTACATAAACCGATTTTGTCTCGCATTTCGTATCTGTAAGACTAAGAAAAAGAAAAAGCAACTTCTTCATCATTAGGCGATGTGACCACCAACAAAAATCCTACTCAAATTATGTTTACAACAACCGTACTCGTGAAAAAGGTCTGAAGTAGGTTTGAATTAGGGTATCGAATTTTTGGTCAGGTCTGAGATAGGGTAGGGAAAACCGCAGAGTTTGGTCTCAAATAGAGTAAGGGTTTCAGGAAGCGGGCCCGGACACCTCCACCCAATTTTTTCTGGGAGTACCCCACCCCCCCTCCCACGGGGGGTCGGCTCTCTCGCACTACCATCTCTACACGAAGGAAAACTGTTGAAGTGTTTCACAAACAAGGTGAGTCAAGATTGTTTTCTATTTGAAAAGCTGAGATTACTTCGTTATCTCGTTTTGATGTTTGAAATTCTGCGGAAGAAAGCCGCAGATATTTCATACAAGTTGGTGGGCGAAAATATTCGAGCCGCGAAAATATCCACCGGTGGCCACCGACAATGAGGTAAATAATTGTTTTAGTATATAGTAAAACAGTGAGATAATAGAGATAAAAAATGGTCATTTTTAACTCATTTATTCCCGTCAACAATTACGATTTTCCCGCGAAAAATTAGCTATCCACTGTTTTAGTATATGCTGAAAGATCGTATAAGATTGTCGGCAACAGTGATAGACTCCGTGACAGCCACACCCTATTCTTGATGCTATGAGTTTTTTCAAATCCTTGGTACCGTACTAAGTCGTCAATCACCTAGTATCAGCCGAGTGGTTCACAACCCTCAAAGTCGAGTACAGGTTCTGCATTGGAAAATCGTCTGCGAAGTGTCCTCTCAGACCTAGTGACATTGAGATTACAAGTAGAAGGAGCTACCTTTGGAGTGTAAACAGCCTAAACAGGTTACCTGATGAGAAACATTAATCCGTGAATTTGTTTTTCATTTTAACGTGAAACGCGAATTACTCAATTTTTGCGTGAACGTGAAGGAATTTGGGGAATTATCCGTGACGCGTGAAAAGTCCCAATATTTTTACGTGAACGCATTTTGCAGAGGGGTATACGGGACGAAGGGATTCAAACTCTTGCCCTCTATGACACCGATGAAGCGCTCGAGAACCAGTCCCCAGTTGGCGTGTTGGCTTAATCCTTTCTGTCAGTTCGTAAAACACGTCCACTGCGGACAAATTAAGAAGAATATAAGAATTATTTTATTTTGGAACTGCAGTTGAAGATACAGACAAAGACATAAAAGCTCATCGCAGCTTTGTACTCCATGTAATACAAGGATGCACCAGTAGGGCAGAAGTTATGCGAATTTCCTTCACGCTTCCTTGTTGCTTACATAATTGTGAGGTTCTTTTTCCCAAAGTTCAAAAAAAACCTATAATCATTTATATATTCCCTCCAATACCTACTGTACCATGCAGCTGCTATAATGATAAATCGCGCCAATTTTATAACGATATTATAAGGTCATGACTTTCCTTGTTTGTTTTAAAATGGAAATTTGGAACTACATCCGGAACTTCTTTTACATTACTGTATAATGTTTGTAAACCTAATAGCGAGGGTCAGTGAATGTGTAAAAAATATCTTCGTTGATATTTTTTCTTTATGAAACAAGGCGTTATAACGAGCAATCCACGCTTAATTTAGTGTACTTAGATGTGTTCTTTTTACAGCCAAACAGTCTTCCAGATGCCTCATCATTAATTAACTCAAGCGACAAGGAATCAAGTCATTTTATCAGCATCAGGTTTATCGTTTTATTTTTATCGGGCCTAGTTGTTCGAAAGGTTGCTGTTAACGCGAACCCACTACTTAAACTCCTCTGATTAGTTTGCATCAGGCTCTTTGTTACTTGACTGAAAGGTTTTTATTTTTACTAAAAAGGTTTTCATTGCATATTATTATTTGGAAAGAAGTTAAGTAGAAACGTAGGAGAAAACTGAGTAATTTGCTGCAGGATATCATATGACTGAGCCGAACAAATCCCAAATCTAAACCTGATGCACTGTACACCCAGTCTCACTTAAAACTGAACACATTGAAGTTTCGTACCGTTCCTCTGCCATAAATCAAGACAAACACACAAAATCAGGGTAAAAACACAGTTCAAAATCATGGGCCTTCACGACGGTTCGGAAATCTTCGATTTTGGCATTCTGTTTAGACCCGGTTTACAGAGCACCGAACAAACCAGGGTTACAAAATTTATTTACTCTCCGAAGTGTTGTTTCGGTGATCGAAAACGCCGTTTGATGTATACGGAGGGCCAAACCGGAGGGGAATAAAATGTTTTCAAATTCATCCAGATCTGATCGAGGACGAGCCTCATACTGGACGAACATAGTACTGCTTTGAACAGTTTAAAAGCCCCACTATCCTAATGGTTGCTAATCTGTTTTACACCACTATTTCAGAACAGAAAACTTTATTCTCAAGGAAAGCATCTCACATAAGTTAACAGTATCACCTCCTCAAGGTGAGTGAAATATTAGCTTACATATTCATGATATCCTGTATTGGAAAGCTATCTCATTTTCCCAAGCGACTGAAAATACTCGGTCCCAAAGAAACTTTGGTTATTTTAATTCAAGTGGCAGTTTCGAAGTGTACTTTTCTTTTCTCTCGCTGAATAGATTATACTACTCCCATTCGTCACGAAACATGGTAGAAATAGCATCATATCATAAATCAAAGTCAAGTTTACGCTATTGGTATACATGTAGCAACATTGTAATAGAGGCATAAATAACATATTTTGACGTCTTTTGATGGTGGAATAGCTCATTTATCCGATCTGTGTGTTGTAATTCCGCGGAGTGGTGCTTTTCGTTGGTTTATCAATCTATATATGTTTGTTTTTGTTACTGTCTTGTTTTTCTGAACGCCAGCTCTCTTGTTCACTCGCACTAGACTAAACTGCCCAGTGAAAAGAAGAGAAAAACACTTGTAACATTAATTCCGAGTAAAGACGGGTGGAGACTGTCATCCAGCAACATCACTTGTGTCATGTTTAGAGCTTTTTGTCTTTAATTTATTGGTATGTTTATTTTTTTTTTAAATATTAAAACCGAAGCAGCCTATCATGTCCTTGTGTATTCACCCTTTTGTGTTGCTTATTACTTGGCATTTTATAGAATTCCGTGACCCAGTTGCTGGTGTTTGTGGACTGAAAAATCTCGGTAACACTTGTTTCGTGAATGCTGGCTTACAGTGCCTCTTTAGTGTGAAATCATTCTGCAGATTCTTTTTAGGTATGAGCGTGCTTTATCAATTGCTTCATAAATGTTTAAATAAAATGTAACGAGAGAGTGTTAAGCATTCAGCGTCTTTGAAAATCCTTTTCAGGCGGTGGACATAAAGCAATGGGGGAGAAAGACCCCAAGGAAAGCAGGGTAAGAATGTAAAAACTGAAACATGCGAGACAAGACGAGCTGGCGAGGTACATAGTGCATGAATACGATTCCCAGTATCTCAGCCGGTGTATCTTTACAGGGGCGTAGCCAGGATTTTTCAAAGGGGGGGTCACACTGTGTTAAACAGAGGGTACTCACCAGATTGCCACCTGAATATTGTAGGTTGTTTGCTTAAAAAAAGGCTTAAAAAGGGGGGTCACGGGCACCCCAGGACCCCCCTCGCTACGCCGTTGCTTTATTACATCCCTTGGATTTATCTTCGCAAATGACGGTTAACAAGTTTTTGTTCCCTTTGTGTCAGCAGCCTTCGTTGAGCAAAAGCTTGGGTGATTTGGTTAACAAAGTTTGGAGTGGCTCCTATGCGCAATGCGATCCAACTGACCTTTATACTGCAATCATCGCATGCTACCCTGATCAACTCAGCCGACAGACACAGGTACAGTGATCGCCTAGATAAGCACCCAGTGACATTCAAATTCATATAAAATAGCGAGAAAACATCGCATCTACCCGAAATAATTACTATTGAGAGTTTGTGCATGCATCCAACCCTCCATCCAGTGCCAGTGGGTAGGTGTACTTAAGGTGATTCCCTAGTAAAAGAACCCGCCGTAGATTTCCGATGAAACTCGGTATGCTGTTGTTACAGGACAAGGAGATATTAAAAACGTAATAAAAAGAGGGGGTCACCATGCTTGTTTTCACGCCACAATGCTGACAAATACGGTTATTTAGGTGACTTTTGGTAATCTCCGTGCGCAACAAATAAGCTCGATTATTTTTCAATGCAGCGTGTTATATCACACAGAGTTTAACTTTTTTTTATTGTTTATTCACCTATGTCCCAGAGAAAATGTCTTCAAATACCCTGCATTTTTTATCCTTTAAAGGAAACATAATTTGGACATGCGCTGTTGGGCCCGTTATGTCTCCCTCTGTAGAATTTATTTCATTTGCCAAAAAAGTAGCCATAGATTTCTGCTAATTTTTTTCTCAGTTATTGAGGATACTGTTCTCATTGGAATTATGAAATAAAAAATGGGGGTCACCGTGCTCTTTTTTTTGCAACACGACCGCAAAGGGAAATTTCTGCTGACAAACAGTCAATGTTAAGGCAAATATGCCATGTTTCTAATGCGCACGAGCGCGCGCGCGCTAAATGACGCCATAAATTATGCGCAGTAAGGATGCGCCACGCAATTGTAGGGAATAACCTTAAGCAAGACACGTTACTAGCTTGCTCGTTGCTTTGGCGGCAAGACATGATACAACTTCCAGGTAAGTTTGTTTAATTTTATGATTCTATATTGCCATTGCAATGATAGATCACCTGAGGCAAATAGAAAAGGCATTCGGAGGCTTGATAACTGAATCAGCACCCATCCTCGGAAGGATATGCTCAAGACTGGTTGTTGTATGTTGCTAAAACAGAGTCTGTTTCCCATCCAGCAGAATGAATGAATGATATCTTTATTTCAATACGATAGGGGTTGTCAGCATAGCTGGTGAGGTCGTGCATCTAAAATGATTACATTCTTAAAACCATGAACAATTAAATATGAATAAAAACCCTATCATCTAACATCTAAATAATTATTTCCTTTAAAACTATGTAGAAGACAATATATTCTCCAGTGGAATTGCACTCCAATAAACAGCCGACGTGAATGCTTTATGAATGCTGGCTTCAGCTCTAGGATAATCTGTCCGGCGTGTTGTATGATTACTGCTTTGCCGTGATTTTTCCCTGATCGGCTCTTATCTTAGCATCTCAGAGACAATAATGCATAAAGAGGGCATGTTGTTAGTCTACATGTGGCAGAGTTTTCAGGTGGTGCTTTGAACAGGAAACAGCAACCCAGTACAAAGGAAAACATAAGCCTTCACTGCCCATGAGTGGATGCGATTTCCGTGTTGGATTTCTAACAGTTTTCGTGCTTCATAAATAGTCTAGTTCCAGTTATTGAGTAAATGGAATAGCATGTGAGGATTCCATAACGTATAGCGGCTTAGAAACAAATGATCGTATTGCTTCCATAGAGAGCATTCCATGACACTCCACGGCTGCAAGAATAGATTACTCAACCCTGTGTATTGTATTGCCTCGCAGCATGACTGTCATGAGTTTCTTGCACTATTTCTTGACGGACTTCACCAGGAACTAAACTGCAGAAGCTCACATTCACCAGAAGGGCAATATAATGAGAGTACTGACGCAGAGGAAACGTGGAGGTGAGCTGTTTCCTTCTCTTGACCAGAAACGTTAATTAGAAAGAGCTACACTATTTTTCTTGTAGCTTGAAATAGTGTCTCATTACTGATTATATATTAAGCAATCTATTCGTTTCTTTATTTAGTGAGAACATGTATCTTGGGACATGAATTAGCATACCTTGTTTAAATAGAGCCTTGACAAAGAATTTACAAACATACACACTCAGTGTACAAAGAAATTGAACTAAAGAAATATGTAATCCAACTTGGCGCACAATTTGGCCTTCGCGTTGGCGATTGAATTTGGTGCCTCGTTGTATCTGAACAGCTGGGTTGCCCGCTGTATGGAATGAAGAGTTTTAATTCGTAATTTTTTAGTTATTTGCAATGCAAAAAGGCTTCTTCGCTCGACTTTTTTAAACTCAAAAGCATTATTTTTAATCTTCCAAAATTCACGGGAAATGTACTGATTTTTTCAGACAGTATACAAGGAACAATGAATCTCTTGTTGTTGATACTTTTCAAGGCCAACTTCAGAGTACGGTAAGAATCAGTAAATCATAATTGCTGCTTAGTGATCGTCATTTCAGTAGAGAGAGGGAGAGAGAAGCGAGGGCATGTTTGGCTTCTGAATCAGGCGGTAATCTTAACTCGACAGCTTCATTCACAACTGATTATTGCTTCTTGTTCTGATAATGTTTGTATATCAGTTGAATTGAAGTGATTGGTGGCGTACAATTAATTTCAAAATCTCGGCTATTGATGATCATCATTTATTTCCAAATATGAAATAAAAAGAATAAGTCATCACCGCGCTCGCGAAAGAGATACGATCAATTCGACCTCGAACCGCTTGCAACATATAAAAATGAATCTACTCGATCAGTTCTTGTTATCTATAAGGAAAATACCGTAAAATCCCACGTTAAAGCCCTGGGCCTATATAACTTCATAAGAGGTTTTGGGTGGGCTTATAAAGGGGGAGGAGGGGGGCTTATATCCGGGGCATATAAGCGGAACAAAAAAACTGTTTCGGAACGGCGAGATAAAGCGAACCTGAGAAACGAATTATAGCTAACATACCATTACATTTAGAGTTACATTTTATAACACATTTATTGTGCGTCATAATAAACTGAGAATTTATAATATTTAAAAAACATCTATAAATCACTAATGCGACTGGAACAACTGGAACGGAACAGAACGAAAGTAAACAAACTACAAGCCTTAACGTTATCAATTTGTCTGTTTGTTATGTATGCATGAACAATTGTTTCTTTCTTTGGTGTCATTATAATTATTGTTCTAAACTCCACGGCCGTTTGTTTATGCCTATAACTTTCGATTAAAAATTTTGATGTTTGTAAAGAAGCGCAAAAGGAACTTACTTATACATTAGATGGGCTTATAAACAGGGCCGAGGGCTTATAACCGGGGTGCTTTAACGTGGGATTTTACGGTACTACATCAAGTATAAGGAAAGATTGAACATTCTTTTTCAAAACGCCGCTTGGGTGCATATCCTTAAGGTCTCGATATACGTCCTCGACCAATACGAAAGCTCGCGTTTCTGGCGATGAGTCATTTTTCTTTCGTTGAATTTTGTTTTCTGAAATCTCTGTGCAAAGAATATGATTGCTAAGCTAAACTATTGCGATAAAAGGAATTGATAACCATGTTCGTTCTGGAAAGTAACCATTTGGCAAATGACAGCTAAATCTCAAGAGAAATCCGCGATGCTTGCAACGTTTTTGCACCCGCCAATGACGCCACAAATTATGCGCAGTGAGGATGCGCCTTGCCCCGTCAATTGTATGAAGTCACCTTGTGCTCATGGTACAATCGGAGATCGTTGTTTTCATATATCCTTACTCCGGTAAAGCTCCAGTTCCCTTAGAATGATAAATCCCATCCCGTGCACATTTTTAAAATAATTTTATGCATTTAGTTTCCGGTTTCCATACTTTTTCTGGTCTTCCAGTCAATAATGTTGAGGTTCTACGTCACATGTGGCACACCAAAGGTGTTAATGACTTGTTAGCAGTTCGTCAAATTTGTTACAGTTTGTTTGTTTGTTTGTTTGTTTTCTCTTAGGTCACCTGCTCTTACTGCAGTTACAAGGCCATCAAATATCATCCATTTACCTTTCTTCCTGTACCACTGTTGAGTGAATCTTTCCACACCTTTGGTAAATGTACTGGATAATATGAGTTTTAAGCTCGTGTGCTTTGAAAGTTTGTGGAGTAGCCACTTCACGACTTTTCTCAAATTAAAACTTTTATAGAAATATAATTGCTTAAATCGATACTCAAATGAAATATAGATGTACCCGAACCATGCAGAGAAAATAGGTAACATAATCTGCACGTGAGGTAACACCAGCTTATTGATTAAAGCGCTTATTTTTGGTTTCTTTAGTTATAACGTGGATATCCGGTGATTGTACCAGTGACGGTGAGACAGTGGCAGTCAGGTATGTTCACACTCACTGATCTCTTGAAGGTAAAATCGTTCTGTATCACTTAATGGGTAAAGTAAAAGTTTTGACAAGAATGGGAATTACACTGTTTCCAATGCTTATGCTTACTTATACTTATTTAATTCACTTCCAGATAACAAAGTTTGGTAAGGTACTTGCCAACTTTGCTGGTCGGTTGGATAAAATGAGAAAAGATCATGAGAGATCCGACAAAAATTAAAATTTGGAATCGGAGGCAACTGAGCAAACAATCGTTCATTTCCTTAAACTTGCGTAAAGCATCAGTGATTAACTAACATACGACAATATTTCACGCTATTAAAGGAAGTTTGGGCCATTAATTGTGTTTCAAGTTGAATCCCCGAGAGTTTACAACCAAACAATGAATGACATGATAGACTCGAAACTTAAAGTGCTACTACGATCAAAAAATCACTTGTCTTTTTTCTTCAAATTTCGAAAGTGTGTTTGCTTAACAACCGGCTCGCGAAATTTCAAGCTTTAATTTGGAGAATTCAGTTTTTTTATTTTTATTTCTATTTAGTGTCCGCCATTACTAACTTCAAAATCTTGAGAGAACTGGATCGAGGACATAATGACGTAGAAAGCTCACAAGCGTAAGAATGCAGTGTGTGTAAACCCGGCTGATTTAGTATGCAGCACGGGAATTTTGAGCTTTCAGACTCTCAAACTCGTGTTTTGCATACTTAATAAGCCGCATTCACACACTGCAATTTTAAACCAGTGAGTAAATGACGTCATTTTATCCTGGATCCAGCTCTCCGAGGCCTAATCGGTCAGTTATGAACGTGAGTAATGGCGGACCGTTAAATTAGAAAGTTGTACTCAAAGTAAACAGTCTTCTGCTTGAAATTAAAGCTCGAAATTTCGCGAGTCGAGTGTTAAGCAAACACACTTTCGAAATTTGAAATAAAAAGACAATTGATTTTCTGATCGTAGTAGCACTTTAACTAGTGCGAGTTAAGTTTTCGTTGTATTAGCATTATCATTACTTTTCCATTGGTAGTAAAAATATCCGCCTAAAAGACTGCCGAGTTACAGGAATGTCTTACACAGTTAGCGTTTGATTGACGGACTACCCGCTTCCACACATTAAGGTCGCCCGCTATTTTCGGTAAATGCCGAAATTTCCTTGTCTTATCGGATGATTAACATCTTGAACTCGTTTGCCTCAAAACGTTAGCCTGCGAGGAGGCTCTCCAGTTTTTTTTGTTGTTGTTGCGGCGCGAGTCAAGCGAGCGGCTCACCCGAGAGAAGATTGTGGCGGGGAAAGGATATCCTGCAGGCAAACCCCTCTTTTTGAAATCCCCTCGTTCGGCCACGAAAGCAGCATCATGATTGGTCAGAAGTGACAGAAGATGAAAGACGGCATGAAATTCATGAAAACCAGAGGAGCCGCGCATTGAACCAAAGAAGGCGGCGTCACCGGGGTGGTGTCCGATCTCTGCAAAGCTCCAGGACGCTCATTACATATTTCAGGGTGACCAAAAATGCCATTTGCCACGGCATGCCATTTCTTAAAAGAAATGTTTTTGATGAGGCTCGTTTAACGCTTATCACCCGGTGTAAGAAAAGGAACATTCCCACTCGGGTGAGCAATCACGCCCTTCACGTTGGATAAGGAGTCCTCAATTCTCAGTTGATCCTATCCGCTGCTTCGGTGTTCACCTTTTGGCTGTTCACGAGAACTGAACATTGACTTTCTTGACGATGGTCCTTGGCGGGTTGTTCGCGAAGCCTTTCGCTTCGATGGACTTCTATCTGATGTCAAATTAAAACAGAAGTCGGAAGCTGACGTTTACTTCGTTCGACATTATCAACTCTCTCTTCTTCCGTTTTATCCAGGCCAAGAGATCACTGAACTTCTGAGTAAAGCCTTCTTAAGTTCCTGATTTTGCAAGCATCTGGATTACACACGTACTGCGATAAATTTGAGGATTTCACGCACATCTCCACTAGAACTTAATACAGATTTTCAGGCCGGTACAGATTTTCTGAAGATTTATGACCACTTTTCCCTGATCCATATTTAACGCTAAAACAGCATTTGCAAACGCGGCAATTTTGGCTCGCTGCATCAACAACTTACGTTGGAGTTACGACGTTCGCCATGAAAAATAGTTCTTACTTGGTGCGAAAATCAACACGTGTGTGTGCGTTCATTTCCTGTTATGTTTGTTGACATTTTTCTTCGATTATATCGCTTAGTTATTTGAGGCACTGCAGATGACGACTTGTCACCTTGCGAGAGGCAAAATTCAACAAGAGGCCATTTTGGCCTTCACTCGGCCTTCTAAGAGGCATTCATTCACCTACACGGTTGTAATATTATGATAAAGTTTAGACTAGTCAGACGTACTTGCAGATGAGGCAAAGAGGGTGTTTGGAGATGAGGTCAATATTACAACTGAAGGTCAGCGCCACTTAGGAGCCGTCATCGGATCTCAAGATTTCAAAATGAGATCAATATTGTCGGGAAAAGGTCCTTGGATGGAAAGGAGAGCTCGAAGCGTTATCCGAGATAGCAAGGAGCCAGCCTCATGCAGCCTACACTGTTTTCACGAAGGGTTACAAATCCAAGTTTACCTGCTTCATGCGCACAATAAGTTCGTTTGAAGATTACGTTGACCCTATCCAAGAGGCGATCGACGACTTATTTCTCCCAACACTATTTGGTCAAACGGAGCCCCTCCCTAGTGATCTGCGTCAGCTCGTTACTTTGACATCCGCTCAAGGAGGGCTAGGCATACCCGACTTGCGGTTTGAAGCTCCACAGCAGTTTGCTGCTTCTACGTTAATAACAGCACCGCACGTAGATTCTATTACCACACAGAACATGTTCAATGTGGCAGGCGAGAATTCCACGGAGGAATTAAAAAGACAACATCAAGCCTTGAAAACCGCGTCGGTAAAATCTAGAATGGAAAGTATTGATTCCACTCTACCCTCGGATCTGTTGCGGTCAGTTAACCAATCGAGAGACAAGAGTGCCAGCTCGTGGCTTACCGCAGTGCCTCTTGTCGATAAAGGCTTAGTGCTGAATAAACAAGAATTCAGAGACTCTCTGCGCTTAAGGTATAATTTGCCCCTGTCTGACTTACCAAGCAAGTGTGCTTGTGGTGCGAATTATACCGTCTGCCATGCCCTGTCATGCAAAAAGGGAGGGTTCGTGGCGCAGAGACACGGTGGTGTTCGCAGCCTACTTACCTCACTTGTTGGTCAGGTTTGCACCAACGGCAATTTGCTAATTCTCTTGTTTACAAATGCTAATTTGGAGGGGGTCGATTCCTCTGATCTTGGTGGAATAATAGAATTACATCATGATTGTCGGTTCATAACTTTATCTATATTAACGCTAGAAACATATTTTTCGCTTCCCCTTAAAGTTGAAATTGCCCATGTTACAGGAAATAATTGTTGATCTTGTTTACTAATGTCAATCGACACGTTTGAAGAGGATCTGGTGACACGCAAACATTTTAAACTCGCCTTTGAAACAGAAATTCGAAATGATTTTTGGTGCTACATGGTGCCAAATGTCCATATTTACTAGCAAACTTTTGAACGAGTTTTTAATAAGCCATGAAAAGTGTGCTATGATTATCTGACGCTCTAAAATTTTATAACTTTGTCATATTAACGCTAGAAACAACTTTCTGTTCTCCTTCCCATTTTATGGAAAAATAATTGTGCTTTCTTGGCCATCCGATAAACAAAGCGTAAATTTCGAACGTGGAAATTCGCTAATTCTCCTGTTTACAATATCCTGGTATTTTGGACACACTTAAAGAGCCGACTTGGTGACACGCAAAAAGTTTAAGCTCGCGTGGCAAACATCTTGACCTTCCCTCTGAAAATCCTTGGAGGCTTCGAACTTGCAAACATTCATATAGACACTTCTCTTAACTTATTAGTTGTTCAGACCTCAAAAACAAAAGGTGAATTGACGAATAATCTAGCAGGCGGTATTGTTACGCGTGATGTGATGCTTGCGTGACTCTCCGTCCTCCGTGTCTGTTTTTTTGGCGCTTGCGCAGAAACGACGAAAGTGAGCTTTGTGGATGAAACTCGACGACGACAAAGAAGAACGGACGGCATTTTTAACCTCGGGCGCTCTACGAAGCTCGAGTAAAAAGAGGCAGTTTGCAACAAAACAACAAAACAACAACAACAAAAAAACCTGGAGAACCTGTTCGCAGGCTATCAAAACGTTCACGCGGCACTTTGGGATATTTGTACTTATTTTGGCAGTTACATTTTTACCCTACTGATTGAAGTTAGGTAGGTAGGTAGATAGGTAGGTGGGTAGGTAGGTGGGTAGGTAGGTAGGTGGATGGGTGGGTAGGTAGGTAGTAGGTAGTAGGTAGGTAGGTAGATAGGTAGGTGGGTAGGTAGGTAGGTGGATGGGTGGGTAGGTAGGTAGGTTTAAACAAGAAAATGTTGAAAACCTCCAAAGTGAGTGAAATAAGAAATACAACATGATAGAAATGCATGAGACCCCAAATGGAAACTCGAAAAAAAACCGAGTACCAAAACCTGACTAAAAAGCTTGTGGGGTCGTAATATAATAATAATAATAATAATAATAATAATAATAATAATATAATAATAACCTTTATTTACCCTCGGTAGTATTTATAGCACAAAGGCTAGTGGGGCCTGACGCTCTAAAATTTTATAACTTTGTCATATTAACGCTAGAAACAACTTTCTGTTCTCCTTCCCATTTTATGGAAAAATAATTGTGCTTTCTTGGCCATCCGATAAACAAAGCGTAAATTTCGAACGTGGAAATTCGCTAATTCTCCTGTTTACAATATCCTGGTATTTTGGACACACTTAAAGAGCCGACTTGGTGACACGCAAAAAGTTTAAGCTCGCGTGGCAAACATCTTGACCTTCCCTCTGAAAATCCTTGGAGGCTTCGAACTTGCAAACATTCATATAGACACTTCTCTTAACTTATTAGTTGTTCAGACCTGAAAAAAAAGGTGAATTGACGAATAATCTAGCAGGCGGTATTGTTACGCGTGATGTGATGCTTGCGTGACTCTCCGTCCTCCGTGTCTGTTTTTTTGGCGCTTGCGCAGAAACGACGAAAGTGAGCTTTGTGGATGAAACTCGACGACGACAAAGAAGAACGGACGGCATTTTTAACCTCGGGCTCTACGAAGCTCGAGTAAAAAGAGGCAGTTTGCAACAAAACAACAAAACAACAACAACAAAAAAACCTGGAGAACCTGTTCGCAGGCTATCAAAACGTTCACGCGGCACTTTGGGATATTTGTACTTATTTTGGCAGTTACATTTTTACCCTACTGATTGAAGTTAGGTAGGTAGGTAGATAGGTAGGTGGGTAGGTAGGTGGGTAGGTAGGTAGGTGGATGGGTGGGTAGGTAGGTAGGTAGGTAGGTAGGTAGGTAGATAGGTAGGTGGGTAGGTAGGTAGGTGGATGGGTGGGTAGGTAGGTAGGTTTAAACAAGAAAATGTTGAAAACCTCCAAAGTGAGTGAAATAAGAAATACAACATGATAGAAATGCATGAGACCCCAAATGGAAACTCGAAAAAACCCGAGTACCAAACCTGACTAAAAAGCTTGTGGGGTCGTAATAATAATAATAATAATAATAATAATAATAATAATAATAATAACCTTTATTTACCCTCGGTAGTATTTATAGCACAAAGGCTAGTGGGGCCGAGCAAATACAGGAACAAATAAAGTCAAATTAAATCAACTCAACTCAAATTAAATCAACTCAACTCAAATGTTGGTTTTTGGGGAGAGGGGAAAACCGGAGTACCCGGAGAAAAACCTCTCGGAGCAGAGTAGAGAACCAACAAACTCAGCCCACTTATGACACCGAGTCCGGGAATCGAACCCGGGCCACATTGGTGGAAGACGAGCGCTCTCACCACTACGCCAACCCTGCTCCCCTCGTGACCAAGCTTGTTCAGTGAAGATGGCTGGATATTGGTGTTTTCTTCTTTTGCGTTTTTTTGCGACCGAGCGGAGGTCCTTATGAAACAGAATAAAGAACGTGGCTAATATACTGAATATACAGCCATCATGTACCCTGAACGAGCTTGGTCAATAGAGGACTTATTTCACGGCTTTGCTACTGAGCTAATTTACTGAAAAGAGGCGAATATTTGAACGGACACAACTGAAACTTTCAGCTTACGTACTGAATAGAAATATATTAGCATAAACAACCTGCTATTTAATAGCTGAGAAAGCACTGAACAAACTCGTTCGAATTCAAGTCAGGCTAGTCAGGAGTTCTTGAGCAAAGACTCCGCATGGCCAGAAGACACGTGCATCGCTGTCCACTATATATCGCTTAAGTGGCACTTGTGGTATATGTCTAGGAGAGAAACCTGATCACGAGCTTGTATCACATGACAAGTGTGGAAGTCTGTTTTGTTACCAGTGTTTCCAGGTGGGTACATTAAAAAAGCCGACAACGTTATGTACATTTTCTCTCTTAACTTTTGTACATTACAGGAGGCTTGTAGGGGGGGGGGGCTCAAGCCTCTTCACTCCTTTGCAATGGGAAGTGATCAATCTACCATGAACTTTGAAGCTATTTTGTCGGTCATCATTGCACTCTAAAATTTGTGTTTTATCGAATATTTTCCCCTTTTAAAAACTATTTTTACAACAACGATGAAGGCACTTGTACCTTGGATCGAGAAGAACCAAGACGGATTTAAGTACCAACAACCACACTCCTTGAAACCTTCATTGAAATGAGTTGTTGCCTATCAATCCCTTGAAAGTCTCTACATATTGGTTTGCATCCTGGGAGAGCTGATGCTTTTTGCTTGAAATAAATAATTGTCATATTATTATTCAATCAATCAATCAACAACGTTATTTGAGTGTCTAATCTTCTAGCTTGCCCTCAGGCCTACTAATCGGGGACACTACTTAAAACTTAGACATTTTGTGCTACGAAATACTCTACTGCGCATCTATCAATCTTTAATATTGCCCTACATATCTTATGGCCTGACTGCATGGGGTCTTGCAAATAAATCCTACTTGACAAAAATTTTAGTTCTTCAAAAAAGAGCACTTAGATTTATATTTTCCGTAGAGAGATGTGAACATGCAGTCCCTTTGTTTAATCATGCCGATATTTTACCTCTAAATTTTCTTTATTTCAAATCCGTCTGTTGCTTAATGCATGATATACGAAACCGGAAAGTACCTAGTAACATTTTAAACCTATTCAGTGACACTACCAGTATTCACTCTTATAACACTCGGTCTTCGTCAGCAAATAATAATCTATATTAACCCATTGACTACCGCAAGTTTTTACATTTTCGGAGTGATTTTCCACCGATAAACGATGAATAGCAATTCGTGACTCTTTATTTGAACTACCAGGGAAAAGTGGTGCTGTCCTAAGCCACTGGAGGCTCAAGGTTTCTGAAAACGTCATTTTGACGTAGCTATTTTTTATCCGTGAAGCGACAACAATGGCCCAAGTTGGGTTTGCTTGCGATTTCTGCTAAATTTACAGCCATTTTTCATCTTTAGCGGCTGCCTGATGAGCATCATTAAGCGTGACGGTAGCTAAGAGTCCACTTTCTCAAAGAATCGAGCAAGGTGATGTACTTTGTTGTTGAATTTGGCTTGTTACTCGACGAACTGGGAATTTGGCCGGTCGAACACTTAGTACCTTTGGGACTCGACTATTGATGAATTTCTCGACCTACCGCCACATATTTTGGAATTTCTGCGTACTGAAGATGACCATGAGCAGGAAATTTGGTGGTAGGTCGGAGTGGCTGTAGACTTAGTTTATATGTGAAAGAATTGGGGGAAGGAACGGGCGCTGTCCAAAATTCTCGTTAGTTCCCAGCATGCAATGCGCTCAAGATGTGGAAAATGTCGGGAAGGCCCGAATGCACTGGAACAAAAGGCTGTATCTACGCTCGGGAGAAGAATATGAACAAAAAAAGTCATTTCTAAGCTAGAAAAAGGACTGAATTTCGTTATGATGGTTGAGTTTTGGTTTTTCGACGATGATTTCCCTAAAAAAAACATGAAGGCAAAAAGGGGCATTTTTGTTGTTTCTCTTTGACGTTAAAAACGGCCAGTTTCGTTCTTGTCCAAACTCAAAAGGCCATATTTGGTAAAAATCGCTACGTTTCTTGCATTTATTGGATATCCAAATTTAAAGGGCATTCCATTTCGTGCTCACAACTAACAGTTAAGGCAATATTCGTGCGATTGAGAAAGTTGCAATATTTTGAAGCATGGGAGTTTTTTACGGCCGGTTTTGGCCGGCACGGGTGCCAATGGGTTAAGAAATCTAGGTTAGAAATCCAAAAAAGAGCTTTCTCAAGAGTAGGAGCTAAAATTTGGAATGTGATGCCAGCATCATTAAGAGAGCTCCCCAAGAAACACTTCCAAACAAAACTCCACTCTTTCCTTCTCGATATTCTTAAGAAGCATGATGACTATATCGATATTTCCCAAATTACCTCTCCCCTAAAAACGTACAATTGAACTTGAGTTCTTCATTCAAACATACCTTGTAAGAGTCATCGAACTTGTAATTTATGTTAACGATTTAATGATTTGGTACAATCTGTTTAAAAATTATGTAAGTCTCCTCTTGTAAATTTATTAAAGTTTTGTAATTGTTTTGTATGACTCTTCCGCCCAGACTAGCAATGCTATTTGCGGAACAGTCCTTTCTACGCTGGATATTTATTCTATAAATAAAAGTTGTTGTTGTTGTTGTTGTTGTTGTTGTATTAATGATAAATATATATACATAATACTATAGGATGATAAAATTTAACTATTCTAAAACTACTTCAAATATACACAATTATTCTTGTTTCACCTCTCAAATTAAAACAAACAAGGCGTTTCGAGAACGGCACTATAGAATATCATGACACAGCCCACGATTATCTCTTTTAAAACAAGGCTATAATATACTTTAGTTAACGACAGACGGACGACAGATAAGTAAGGTAGGTTTTAGCATATACTCTAGAGCATGCACAAGAGCATTAAGGTTAGATAAGTTAGCCTAGACACACTACTGCACGGACTGAAAAGTATGTAAATTAGTTGACACTTGGCCTAATATAAGGCCCTGTTTACATGGAGGCCCGGAGTGACTCGGGTGGGAGAGCTATCGTCCATATCGCCTTTAAACGTAAAACGTCTAGCCTGCATAAGCGGGCTGTGTCTGAATCATCGATGAATGTCGCACGCTTGTGACAAGTATATCATAGCTACTGTTCACGAAATACTCTAAAACTGTGATTCCTTCTAGACAATCGAGGCCACCTAAACCCCCAAACAACATATGCCAACATCGATCTGGATTTATAAAAATTTGCCGAAAGTGGCTTCGTAAAGTTTTTGACAGCCTGAAACCTGGCGGAAAAAATGTATTCGAAGACACACAAGTAATTCTTAACTGATAAAGAGAATTCAGGAAATATTGGACATTTCCTTTCCTTTTATGAATTTTGGCGTCATTTTGCTCGTATTGAAGTAAAAAAGATGCTCGGAAACATGGCTCGGGAGGCCAGATGATCCCTGGCATGACCTTGCTTACAAGCAAAAAAAATGAAGCTCGCATAGGCGAGAACACTTCAGTTCGTTTTGGAAAGAAATTTGTGAAAATTGTCCCATGTCCCAGTAAAACGGTCTCGATAATATAAGTAAAAGAGCTAAATTTGCGTCTTGATAAGCTTATAAAGAGAAAAAATGTTGAACTTGTAATCATGGTGGTTTTAATTTTGTGTTTACAGGAAGCCGCGGGAGGTGTTATTGAGAATCATTTGACTTGTCCGGTAAGAGCGGATGACATTGTCAAAGTCTGCTTTTCGGCGTATGTATTCATTACTTTTAGACCAAGCCGTCAGGTAAAGGTTATTAAGTTGTTAAGATCATAAGAAATTTGCGTTAGAAGTTAGAGGTCTTGCTTGAGAACGGCCTCTTCAACTGCTACTGCACATACGTTCTGCACGGTTTATCTGCGCTAGCAAAGCAGATCTTGGAAAGGCGAGAAACAAGCAGCGGAGAAACAAAGCTCTGTTATGTTTTTTTTTGGTTTTCGTTTTTTGTAGAATCGTAAAGGGCGATTTAGACGGTACGATTTTTGCTTACGACTGTCGCATGCAACTGCTGTAGCGCGTGCTGCTCGCGCCATGCAAAAAATCGTATACGACACTTGCCATTCAATATTACCTATACCTACGACTGTCGTATGGTTTTAAAACATGATTCAAAATCCTACGAAAAATTTTAGGCCGCGTGCGTCTGTGGTAGAGAAGTCGTAGGAGCATTCACACGGCACAACTTTGTTCTACGTTGTGCCGTATACGCCAAGACGCGCGACAAATCGTACCGTCTAAATCGCCCTTAAGTGTGTTAATTTTAGGCCTATGAAAATTGTTGAAAGTTTCTGAAGAGGAGAATTTGCTGAAGATTGATAATTAATGTGTTTCAAGGTTCAACGCAATGTTGACAGAGAAGATTCCCCGAAAAATCTAACCCTGATCACCACACTGCACGTAATTCACCGCACGTACGGGGAGTAATCAAGATAAAACTTAGGCCCATTTATCCCGCAGTATTTGTGTGAACTTGGTTTGTCCGGCTGTTCACCGTAATGCTTTCTCTTCACAGAAATGTGCCAAGCAAGATGTGGTCGCGCAGTCTTGTGGTGAGACACAACCCGACAAATCCAGGTGATGCTATGAATAAACACTTGTTGATCGATAACCTTTAATAGATGATGCATGGATCAGCAAAGAAAAACTCTTTTTATGGAACGTTTGAGAATCTATAAAGAGACCTGAAAGCATGAGGGATTTAAAGGATGGACAGCAAGTTAACTAAGTAATACCACACTAACAAGAAAGACTTGCAATTAGTTATAAAAAGTTGTGTTAATATTCTATTCTGTACTTATAGGATGATTATTGTTCCGGTTATGTTCAGAAGATTTGAGGAGGATTCTAAGGTACCATAGCTGTCCTTAAGGACATTCACACTAATTGCTTTTTTGGCAATTCGAGTTGCAATGTTACGTCATGACATTGATCGAGCATGCCCTCAACAGGACTTTCTTGTCGTTCAATTCAGCAATTCATTCTCGTGGATAAAGCTGGACAGCCGTCCGCCACGCAGTTGTCCATTTTGTTAATAGTTAAAGACCGAACTGAACTCCACTCAGTACTATCACCATTGTGAATCGTCTTCCATTCATCAAAGATGAGGATATTTTTTGTCCATATGATTACATCTTGATTATTTTAGGTTAGGCCAATCACTATCAGCGCTAAAAAACATTGGGACTTGTTATATGGAAGCAATTATCTCAAGAAGGAACTGTATACCTAGTTTCATTTCAAAATTTCCGAAACTTTGCTAGTTTATTACAATTTTCGTAGCCATACTACTACTACTACTACTACTACTACTACTAATAATAATAATAATAATAATAATAATAACACAACTCTTTATTAATAACAATAAAAATAATAATAATAATAATAATAATAATAATAATAATAATAATAATAATAATAATAATAGTCTGGCATGAGTTGATTGGTATCATGGGCTTCATGGGTATCATTGGTATCATGTTGATTGGTATCCGCTCGATGGCTGTATTAACAAGCTTTCCGGCATAAAAAGCATGCTTTCAAAAAAAATACAATAAAATAAACCAACAGACGTATAACAAGCTATGGTTAACGGAAGCTGTGCTCAAGTCTGTTTAAAACATAAATCTCCGTAAGCCGACATGGAAACCAAATATACCTTGGGAATGGCTAGACAACCGTTTTATGTAATCAGAGAAAATTGGAAGGTGTAAAATCAAATACCCATGCCAAATCAAATCAAATCAAATAACTTTACTGATACACGGTGTTCTCATCAGTTACACTGGGTCATGACTACTTCTAAAATACTAGTTACAAAATTCAAACTACGTTCTAAAATACTTCTAAACTACTAGTTATAAAATTCAAAACCTAACTATCTAAAACTACAACAACTTTGGTAAACTGATTTACATGAGAGCCGTGTTTAATTATGCAATTACATTGAAAGAAGCTGCTGCAGCCGGAATACGGAGACATAAAATGGGAGGTCAACTCAGCTTAACCTGCTATGCAGGCTGGGTTTGCCGTTAAACATCAAATTGCACTAAATTTACCACAGCAGTCATTATCTTCTGGATATACATATTTAAAGGCATGCACAGGTGACAACTGCAAGCATAAAAAATAATCCTGGCCTCAATGAATAGCCTAAATTGTGTTACTTTTGCTTGCGAGGAGGTATTTGCTTGGAAAAGATACCTTACGTGGAATGCAGTTTGTAAACTGTTTTGGCCAGGCTAGATTTTCATGTTCAGTTTCTGATGGCACTCTGTGTTGTTGTCGATTATTTAGGAAAAAGGTGTTTTACTTGTCTACGTCATGGCCATTTTTGTTGTCCAATTTCAGACAAAAAGGTTATTTGGACACCCCAACCTTATACTTTTACCCAAGGACATTCGTGGAAACGACTTGTACTCTTTGATAGCAAAGCTATTACCGGAACCTGTGAGTAGTTGGAAAGGAATAAAGGAATCGTCCTCAGCTCCTTTCACTTTACATCTCGTAGACCAACAGGTAAGCACTCATCTCTGAGAGGACTGGTCTGAGGACTGTGCTGGTTTTGAAAGAATGTAAAGGAATTCTCTCCATAAGCTATTTTCGATAAGTTAATTTTCATGGCTTCTAAAAAAACTGTCGGATAAACCCCATTACTATTTTCTTATTAAGAACCTTTTTAATTTACTGATTATCTGAAGTATTCTATGATTAAAAGAAAATAGTGTCACACGCATGCCCAGAAAAAAGGTTCCGAGTTCTCCCAGCAGGAGTTGAACCTATGAACTTAACAAATTGCTGGTTCAGATGTCCCACCAATGAGCTACAGGAGACTTGTGGGAGGTGGGCCATAGGTGGCATATTGGCAATAGGACTGTAGTGGGAGTGTGAATAATTGCATCTTATAAAATATAAATACTTTGTGTTTTACTCTAATAGCACAACAGTGGCCTAACTACAAGAAGGGAGGGACAAATGGGGATCAGTTATGCATCGCATGTCGTAAGGTGGGAGGGAGCCCTTCATTCCATCAGCCATTGATATTTAACGTCTGGCATTAATCTCGTCACGATAACCTTTCTGTATAGAGTGCTAAAGTGTGACGTCACAACTATTAGAATTTTTGAAATTATGGGATTTGTTGAGAAAGAGCAAGATGAAACATGCTAACTTGCCAAAAATCAGCATTTAAAGGCAAATTGGCTCTGAGATATGAGCGCCGTTATGCTCTGCTGACTCCATACAAATCCTTCTAAATTTGACTCGGTTCATAACGTTAGGGACTGAGTAAAATTTAGAAGGATTTCTGTGGAGTCAACAGAGCATAACGGTGCTATTATCTCGCTCTCAAACTGTAAGAAAATGATAATTTTTGGCAAGTAGGTCTTTTTGATCGTGTTCTTTCTGAATATCCGAACAAATCCCATAATTTCCCAAATTTAGTTTGTGTGACATCATCACTTCAGTACTCTATTCTTACTTTCTTCGACAGGGACGTAACTGTTCACGCTGCTTTAAAATTAGCGGCTGCACGGGTTGCCAAGTGAATGGTAACTCGATAGTTAATTTTCAACCATGTGACAATCTAGCCGTGCAACTTGTCAATATCAGTCGCTGGGAAGCAGAAAGGGTAAGAAAAATATAAATAGAACAGTATGTTACTTGTTGGACACTGAACACTAGAAAGGGCAATCCTAGTTTTAAAAAATCTCTAATGACGATACCTCATCCTTTCTAATCTACCCTTTAATTTTAGTCACTGCATAAAATCCCGATCAAAATTACCCAAACTAATACATTCCCCGCAGAGGGTTTGTTGATCTTTTCTGGTATTACAAAAGCGTGGAAAGCAGCATTTTGTCTGCTTTCCGCTGGACCTCATGAATCGATAGTTTCGACTGACTATCTGAGAAAACGGTGAATTAAAGCTACAATCATGGACAAAAGTGTTGACACATTTGAGTAAAACAAACGCTTTCTATCAGCGTCCTTCCGTAATTGAAAAAACATATTTTTTTCGTCGATAGCCAGTCCCCCTCTCCCCCTTTTCAATGTTGAAATACGCTACGTGGACACTGTCACGAGGTTACAACATTGAAAAGGTGGAAGAGGGTCGAAATATGTTTAATGAACAAGGTTTTTTTCGGGAAGTATCTCAACTACTTTTGTTCATGATTGTATGTTTTCCAGTGATTTTCTCTTTCAACCATATTTCCAATCAGATGAGACGCTGTATTGATCACGAGTCAATGTGGAGACCTCGAAACACAGAAGATTCGATACTGCTCCAGAACTGTTTGAAGACGTTTGTGGATAAGTAAGTCGGTAAACTGTAAAAACACTTGTCGTGGTAGATTGTTCAGCACATAATATTTTTTCTTTGTTTGCTTGTGTATCTGAATGATGCTCTCAGTTGTAGCCACACTAATCCCATTCCAAAAGTTATTGTGGGATCTTTACTTAACAGGGAGTTTAGAAAAAGAAAGAAGAAAAAAAAAATCGGCTTTAGTGGTTAGCACCGGTTTTCAGCACTTTCTAGCAATTTTACCTTTTTGGATTATCACTCTCGCACTCTATGTGCCAATACTGTAATCATAGTATCCAACAAATGGTATAACAGGTTGTGTATTGTTTTTGACGTAATAGGTTATCACAGCAACAGTATAACCTGTTAACCTGCCCAGGTTACTTATTTTCTGTAGTTCATATTTATTTCGACATAGTGCATGATAATTAACAATCAGGAGAATTTGAAAAAAGGGTGTGCATCAACTTTAATTCCTATGAGCCTCGTTGTCATGCGGGATTGGATTTGACTGCTTCCGGCTCTTAAAAGCGTAGTCATAACGTATTCCACTTAGAAACTACAAACCAAGAAGCGTTTATCGGATGAGATAACGTTGGGCAAGGGTGATTTTGTTGGGCTAGAATAATCGTGCTGTCTTGCGAGGCTACTTCATAGCTTTAGTGCAAGTATTTTTCTTTGCTTTTTTTTTGTTCGGTTTTCTTTTTCAGGTGTGTACCGTAAAGGGGACAAAAGGTTCAGTCTGGTTTATGACTGAATTTCATTTTCCTGGGCCCCATAAGAATCATTAAAGAGTTCTCATATAAACGCAGCGACCTGGTCGTAGTGTCACCAGATCCAAGAAATTCGATCACGAGATACTTGCTTTAGTCCTTAAGCTGCTTTTGTTGTTCCGTGATCAGCGATTTTGTTGAACGAGGGTTACACTTCACAGTCGTTACGACTGGCAAACTTGTGGCCCTCAGGTTGCGGATCAAATTGGAATTTGGAAATGCTGATACCCGAAGAAAACCTCTCGGTGCAAGGACGAAAACCTAACAACAAATTCAACCCGCATAGGACGACGAGTCCGCCGGGAAACGAAACCTGGCCTCATTGGTGGGAGGCGAGTGCCCTGACCACTGCGCCATCCCTGCTCCCCATGATATGATCCAATGCCTTGCTGTTCACGCGACAGATATAGTCAATAAATTAGAAAAGTACCACACATTCCCTCTCTGCAAAAGAATGTATTTAAGTGTGTTAAATAGTTTTCATTTGTTCATTTAGCGAGAAGTTACCCGACACGTGGTTTTGCCAGAATTGTCATGAGGAGAGAACTGCTTCAAAATGCTTATCCGTGTACAGGCTGCCTGACACTCTTATAATTCATCTTAAAAGGCAAGTAGCTAACAAACTAGAGATGACTATTGCAAAGAATATCATTGTTCTTGGTAACGACGGCTGTGGGGCGACTTCGGAAACTAGTTAATCGCAATTCTACAGTTATCTTAAAGAGTATGTCTCTGACTCTCAATCAAGAGTTAGACTTAACAAAGGCAGCACTTTCTCCTCAATTATTTAAAGACCCTGAGTGTTGGTCCGGCCGGGGTTTGAACCCGCGACCTCCCACACGGTAGTCTGGTCTACCAACTGAGCGAACCGGTCGGCGGTTAGCTTGGTGTCGAGATTTAATGAATCATTAACCTGAAGGGATCGTATGGACAACATTTTAATTTAACAAAGTTTGAAGGCATTGGAGCTCTGAGACGTGTCAGACATCTCTTACTTCATACATTAGTTAAAATGTACAGCTCCCTTGTACTACCATATTTCGATTGTTGTAGTGTAGCGTTGGGTCTGACAGACTCGAGACCCTCCAAAGCACAGCTACCAGGGTAGTAATCTACTCCAATAGAACATATTCGTATTCTCGGTATTGAAGAGAATCTTGCCGGGGAATACGTGATTGAAACATTTACATACGGAAACTCAAAGATTCCTCCTAGTTCCAGCTTAATACGGAGGATAGGAACACGGTCTGTTATGATGGGTGATCTTCTGAGATATTAGCGACCTTCAGATCGGACTACGAGTCCAAGATTGAGTACGATTACGACTTTCAAATTTCAAAACGGCGGTGTTCTCAGAGGCCTCGCTCCTCAGTGTTGTTAAACAGAATAGAAGGAGGCTCTAGGAACGAGAGTTGGTGTCATCCATGATAATCTAAGCTTGCGACTAGGAATTGAAAAGTCGTACTCGTACTCGATCTCGTGCTCGTAGTCCGATCTGAAGGTCGCTATGATATAAACTCGGATGGGTTATTCTTGAGACACGAAGGACAAAACAATTAGCCACACTGGTGTAGAAATTGACCTGACTCAAATTTTCAACAACACAAATGCCTACAAGAATGATATGATACCTTTGTACCAAAACTGGTGAACACGGCTTCCATTACAGACAGGCCGTTCTCTGGAATTGTCTGTCGCACAATATTATTAAAAGACAGACATCGTCCAAGAATTCTCTTGAAATGATAATTAAAAAACTCATGACCTTTCAACCTATCACATCACTCAAATCAGTCACGTGGACGAGCTAAACAGCTGTGCGAACCCAATCAATATATAAAACTGACGCTCTAAAGAATACTAACGAGGGTAACGTCTTATATAAAGAATACTAATGGAGTGAAATGCGTGGAACAACAGTAAAATAAATAAGTAAAATTCGCAGTACAAATTAATCACGCATATAAAAATAACAGGCAAATACTTATGTAATTGTCTGAATCCCTCAAGGATAATCCCAAGCGTTTTTGGTCGTTTCACTCCATCAAGACCAAATCTAGGAGACTACCTGAGTCGGTTTTTTATGAGGGAGTCAGTACTAGAAAACCTTCTGAGCAGGCAAATTTATTTAATTTCCATTTTCATTCAGTCTTTTCCAAACTCTATGATCTGGTATATGGGGATTCCCACCCAAAGGAAGAAGTCGATCCTGGTAGTCTTATTTCTGTTGCAACTTGCCCTAGTGAAGTTAAGAAAATCTTGGTGAAGTTGAACCCCAACAAGGCAGCTGGTGTGGATTCTATTCCTGCTCGCCTACTTAAATGTGTCGCTCATGAATTAGCTAACCCTGTCTCTTGGTTATTTAATTTATCATTTACACGGGTCATTGTTTCTCAACTATGGAAGCAAGCTAACATTTCCCCAATTTATAAGGATGGTGATACAGGTTCAGTTATAATAATAACAATAATAATAATAATTATTATTATTATTAATATTATTATTATTATTATTATTATTATTATTATTATTATTATTATTATTATTATTATAGAGGGATTTCATTACTATCTGTTGTTGGGAAGTGTCAAGAAAGGATAATTCATACTGTTATATATGACCAGGTGTTTCAATATTTGCATGATTCCCATCATTGGGAGATCTACTGTTTCTCAATTAGTTTTAGTACACGATGTACACGAGCTAAAGTTTTGGATAATCAAGGGCAAGTTGATGTTGTATTTCTGGATTTTTCTAAGGCTTTTGACTTAGTTAATCATTCTCTCCTGATACGGAACTTAAATCAATATGGTGTGTGTGTGTGTGTGTGTGTGGGGGGGGGGGGGGGGGGGGGGCAACTTCTCGAATGATGTAAAGATTACCTGAGAAATCGACAATAGAGGGCGGTTGTACGTGGAGGGACTTCTGATTGGCTGACAGTTACATCTGGTGTACCCCAAGGGTCAATTCTGGGACCGCTGTTTTTTATAATCTTTATTAATGATTTGCCTGGTGTGGTTTCTTTTGGTAATAAGATTGTTCTCTATGCTGATGATAGTAAACTTTATAAGGTTATCCACTCTGTTCATGATCAAGAGTGCTTCCAGCAGGACCTAAATAAGATCAATGGGTGGTGTGTAAACAATAAGATGAGGATCCATGCCAGTAAATGCAAGGTTATGAGAATTACCAAAAAGAAGTCCCCCTTTACCTACCACTATCATATTGATGGGACTAAACTCGATTCGGTTTCTCTGCACAGAGGCCTGGGTTTGTTAACTAGTGATGCTCTCTCTTGGAATTACCACATTGCCAATATTACAGCTAAGGCAAATAGTATTTTAGGCCTTATCAAAAGAACATGTCGGGATGTCAATGATGTCACAACTCTTAAGACTCTGTATTGTAGTCTTGTGAGGCCTAAGGCTGAATATGCCTCTCAGGTGTGGAATCCTTATACGAAGAGTAACATCAATCGTATAGAGTCAATTCAAAGAAGGGCAACCAAATTTATTCTTAAAAGTGATGACGATTATTTGGTTAGGCTACGTGAACTCCGTTTGTTATCTTTGGAGGATAGGAGATTTATTGCGGATGTTGTTTTCTTTTATAAGGTGGTTGATAATCATGTTCGCCTGACCCTTGATTCTAGGGTTCGATTTTCTAGGGGTGTTGACAGGGGATATGCATTGAGAAGTATGGATAATTCAAACCTTTTAACCAGCTTCTCTAGGACTAATTTATTTAAATTTAGCTTTATGAGGAGAATAGTTGGGGAATGGAATAGTCTCCCTCTTGACATTAGAGAAGCATCATCTATGGCAGATTTTAAGTCGAAGGTTTCTACTTTTTTAACTCTTTGAATTTCTGTTTATACATTGTACATTATACATTCTGTATATTAGTAGGTCTATAGATAGGTTGGAGTTTCCTCCTAGAATGGTGCTGCGGCGCTTTTTGAGGATTCTTCCCATTTCAACACATTATCACGTTTTTATTGTTGTTGTTGAAATAAAGCTGAATTAGTAATCACCCAAACTTCGACGACAGCAAAAAAGATAGTAACATACAAAAAAACGAGAGCAAAAAAAAAGGGAAAGCAAAATTACAAACACGATCGCGTCACGACATCAAAACAGCAAGATACGACAGCAAAACACTTCAACGACAGCAAAAACGAAAAAAAAGAAACTACGACAGCTAAATTAAAAGCGAAATACGACAGTAAAATTTACCGCACATGCATTCATGTAGCACACGTTTTATCGTTTATCGTTTTTACACGAGGCGCATACTTTTAATTTAATACTGATGGTGTTATTTCTTACTCAATATATTTGTAATTTTGAAATTTTTTATGATGGGATTCCGTATTTAAATAAAGGTGGTATATGCATGTTCCCCAAAATTTATTTCAGAAACCTGAAAAGCAGCATATCGCACGGTGCGTATTTAAAGGACTATGTCATGGTCATTTTTATATTTTGTAGGTCAAATTGAAACCAAGGACCTTAAGTAACATTGCTAATAACCAAATGCCCCTAGAAAACCAAAACAAAGATACTGTATCAAGCTGTTTTCTCAAAAGGGAATGCAAACCATAATCTGTATTCGGCTATTTTCCCACAGCACAGGAGAACTTGAAAAAATTGGCCCAATTTTATTTAAGTTGCAATCCATTTCAATCCTTGCCATCCTAAGCCAAAGAGGTTTATTTATAGTTTTGCTAAATTGATAAAATAAATTCAAACAAAACTGAATCATTATTTCTAGGTTTTCTTTGCTTCCAATATAAATTTCAGCTTGTTAAAGTAATATTAAAAACTCGTGACATGGGTCCTTTAAAAACAATCTTAGAAAAACAGGATCGTTTAGACAGTCCATTTGTCTGACAACAGGTACAGCCAAAATGGCGTCAAGGTTACTGCACCAGTAGAGTTTCTTCTAGAAGGACTTGACATGTGTGAATACACTCATCTGGATCCGTGTGAACAATGTTTGTACGATCTGATTGGCTGTGTCTACCATCAAGGAAGTAAGTATTTTGTTAAAGATTTATATCATTGTAGTTTTAGCGTTGTCAGCTACAACTACTCTAGGTATACCAGGCCTCCAAATAAAACGTTTCAAATTTCTGATGAATGTTTCAGTGCTGAGCTTTGGTAAAGCTTCAAGATGGATGGCTCTGCTACTTCCACAATTAAACAGTGACTTTCTTCATACTGCTCTACTCTTTATGTTCATCACTACTTACAATAGCGGTTAGGCAAATCCAGGTCTAGTATTCGTAAAAGCATGTTTCTCTTCCACACGGAACAGCGTCGGTGGGGCATCGGAAGGGGGAGGGGGGGGAGAATGTGTAGTATTATTTGTCCGAGGATTTCATCGAGTAGTTTACAGTGATTGAATGATGGTATGGAAAACTGTTGACAGCATAACTTTCTAATGTGTCCTAAACTCAGTTAATTGAACATTACAAGTTATAGGAACATTTTTTCATGAATGAAATGGCACCACCCGAAATAAACAAATGACCGCTATAATCAAATTCCATGCTCCTAAGACCCCGTCCACACTAATGCGTATTCGTTTGAAAACGTATACATTTAAAATTCGTTTGAAAACGTATACAATATGTGATATATTGCAGTCAGCTTCCGGGGCTACGCCCTCAGCTGACTGCAATATATCACATATTGCTGCCGGCCTCAGTAACTATCTAATATATTTACTATTCAACACCCAGTGCCATTGTTCTCGCTCTGCACTAAATCACTGATTGCAGTCCTGAGCCTCTTCCGCTTTGTTCCTGAACGCACAAAATAACATAATTAGCACTTGTTGATTAGCTCAGTTGGGAATTGGTGACTGAGATGCCTTGCATCCCAATAAAACCAGTAGCGTTTGAACATCTGATTGCGTTTCGAGTATGTGTTGTTGTTTTCAACATTTTTCAACAAGCAGGTCTCTGAACTACTGCAAAACAACTTGCAGTCTGAGAAATGCGGCCCGTTTTGCGCTTATCATAGTTTTTTCTGTAGATGCCTTTGTTTGTTTTTGAGCATGTGATGTTTTCCAACTAGCGGGTTTGCTGAACAATTGCCACTAATGATAATTTCAATAGATCTCTTTGTTCTTCTTTGTTTTCCGGCAAACCATACGGAAACAATAGACAATGAGATATGCCGTGGTATTGCACGTGCAGAGTAACTTTTTCCTTCAGCTGTGACCAGACATGAAAGAAGTGTACGACAATGGCTTCACATCAGACGAGGATGAAGAGGGATTTTTAGAACACAACAAATCCCAACTCGAAATACTGGCGAAGATTCACCTAAAGCTGGTGGTTTGGAGAACGAGGGTAAGTTTCATTAGCCCGTTTAATTTTCCTGCTTTTAATACATGATTTAATTGCATCGCGCCATGGCATTTTTATTAGTAATGTGTGGTGTTTAATTTTGCTTCAGATTAGCGCTTTGTGAGAAGCCTATTAGGACAACCGAGTTGGAAGAATTTGGAAGAAGTTGGGCCGCGGAAAACAGTCGGAGGAAATGGCGCTGGGTCCTTAAAGTATTTAAAGATTGGCGTTTTTTTGGCGTAAAACAAGGCCGTTTTAAAAGAGCCATATATACTAAGCGTCATAAAACAAACTGCAATATTTTTAATATTGCAGCCTGTTTTTAATATTGCAGCATGTTTGTTTTTGCACGTTTAGTATATATTACCCCTGAGAATTTCCCTGCTGACAAAACGGACCGCCCCCGTTTTCCTGACACAGTTGTTTTAGCATCTTTAAAGACTGCAATCAGTGATTTAGTGCAGAGAGAGAACAATGGCACTGGGTGTTGAATAGTAAATATGACATGCATAACATATGTATTTTACCACTTGAACTTGGCCAGATGTTTTAGCCCTACCTGGGAAATCATTTTCAGCGTGTTCTCGTATTCTTTTTCCTAAACCGTTTTCCGAGGAAACGGCTTACGGAAAGAAATTAACAAAAGTACACACGAGAATAGACTACGGAGACCTGGAAATCAGTAGACTGTTTTAAGAATTTAAAAAGGCTGATATCATCATTATGCTCGAGCTACTTTCATGAATATTTTAACAGTGAAAAGAGAAACTGCATATTTGTAGGAAACACGTTTGGTAAATTCAGTTCAGTCTGATCCGTCGGTGAGGTTGAACCCGTTTAGGGTAGGGTGGGGAGATTGAATTAGTCAGAACCAGTTTACCAGTAAAGCGAAGACTACACGAGGAAATAAAGGCTGAAAGACATTTCAAAAATTGATAGCAGACTTATTTGAAGATAGAGCGAATGTCTTAACCTTCGTAGCTCAGGAGTTAGAGCACTGGTCTTGTATACCAGGGGTCAAGAGTTCAGATCTCTCTGGCTTCAATGCTCTATTTTTGCTCTTTTTTCGTCTAAAACTTAAAGTAATCAAAAGACAGTGGTTTTCTATATTTGGAATTGTTCAACAACTTTACGCTCTTGATTTAACAGGAAGAACTTAACAGGATGAACAATCCAGTGTGGCATTACAGGGAACTGGGAGGGGGAGGCTAGTAGGGCAATGCTATAGCCCTACCACGTTTTTTTCTTGGATTGATTTTTTAGGGCTCCAGATGACATAGCGTCCTTCGCAGCCGTTTTTTGTGTCGATCCTATTCTCCCTCACCACCAACGTCTTCTGAACCGAGCCGGACATTCCATTTCCATTATGTCTGAGTATCCAATCAGGAGGGAGAATAGAACCGACACAAACAACGGCTGCAAAGGAGGTTATAGGAACTTAACCATCGAAATTCAAAAGCCACGATGTGATTGGTCAGTTCCAGGGAATTGAATGTCCGGCTTGGTTCAGTGGAGGGAGAATAGGACCGACACAAACAACGGATGCGAAGTAGGCTACAGATGACTTTCAGAGCGGAAAAACGCAAAAAGCATGAGCGAACTCCGAGCGAGCGCAAGGGCCAGAAATTTGAAAAAATGGCGGCTTTTTAATTTTTTTATCTGCAAAATCAGGATAAGCCTCTACAGGCATCCTGGTACACAGCAATAATTATTCCAGAGAAATAACTAGCTGTACATATACTCTTTTTGTCCTTCAATTTTCTCAACACTTCTTGAACTATAAAAATCGTTTTGAGGTCCTCGTTTCTCTCGCGGCATGAAAAGAGATCGCTTTCGGAAGCACATTATTGTCATGGGTCGGTTAACAAAATGTCGCTATCTAAGCAAACTGGTGAATATCTAAGGTCGAGAGCTCAACTGAACGTAGGGAAAGAGTCAATCTTCATTTTCTGAGTTTGCCAAAGTAATTAACGCTTGGCGAGATTTGCCTGCATTGAGGTTTTACATCATGGAAATCCCTTTTAACATATGAAAACCACGATGAGCAAAATTATAATCTTTCAAATATATTTTAAGACTTTTAAGCGCTGTAGTTTGATTTTATCAGTGTTAATCAAGTAATAAAACAAATAAACAAGCATTAAACAAGTTAAGATCCCTAATGTTCCTATGGCGTGTAAACAAACCGTGCCCGAAAGTCTTGTTGTCATGATCAACCTCTTGCACATTTTGTGGCAATATAAGCAAACCACTGAATGTCTAAGATCGAGAGCTCAAATGTGGTTAGCGAAAGAGTTAATCTATGTATACTGTGTTTTCCAGAGTATCTAGTTTTTTGCCAGAGCGGATTTTTGATTTGTTTAGCAAACATTATTTCATCGATTTTATACGGTGTGGCCAGTATTCACTGAACACGCTCGCTCGGGATCGGGTGCTTTTCACATTGTCTTCTGTATTTCTTCAGAGAACTTCAGCTTGTCATAAACCGTATACACTGAATTTAAGTCCCAACACACAGCCAAAGTACGAAAGTTATTTTTGAAACGGTTTAACTTCACCAATGAGTGTTTATCGATACTCAAGTTTGTTTTTGTTGTAGACAATTTCACAAAACTTTCAGCAGTATAGCCAGAATTAGCCTCCCACGCAGTCGTTTTTAGGGGAGTCGTATTTCACCTCCTCCCCACAAACGCCTGCTTCCCCGAAGCCAACATTCCTTTCCCATTGTTTGGCTCGTGGGCATCCTAGCCAATCACGATCGAGCAACTGGCAAGCGCTGACAATTGTGTATCAAAGCGCTGGAGCCGATTTGTTTTTGAGTAATACGATGTGTTACGAGAGACCTTTAAAACTTGTTAACGCGAATAAGAATTTAGACGCGACCGAGTTACAGATCTAAAGCATTTATCAGTCCATCAAACGTAGAGTAAACCGGCGTGAAATTATCACACATGGCACAACAACAAAGCTGGATCTCTGAAATCTCTCACGGTCCTGCATTAAATCAGATGAAATTCGCCCACACAACGACCCCAAAAAGTCCTGGAGAAGCGGTCAAAGGTTATCAAACACCGGTGACATAGACTGTGCCAATTCGTCTGCTTTTTTTCTTCAGTTCACGCGAAGCGGACGGTAAAATTATGTAGCTTGCTGCCTCGCCGCTCGCTCGATCCATTGCGCGCTGTGGTCTACCGATGGCAAAATCTCCCGTTCCTCCAAATTACTCAGACTAACCAACGATACGCCAATACTTCTTAAATAACTGACTTGGCCCTTCATCAAATTCACAAGAGGTGACCACAACAGCTACAACAGGACCAGGAGTAGCGGCGAGGATATCGAAGATTGAAGGCGAAGCTTGATAAATAAGTGGCTATCGTAACTAGTGGGCAAATTGACGAAAATGCCGCTGTTTCCTCTGACAAATTCTTAAATTGAAGTCAGTTGATAGGCACTCAAAGAGGAATTCTGAACGCAGAGTACACGGTAATCAGAGCTCGCTCAAGCTCTGTCTCTGCAATGTTGAACTATAACTCCCGCGAGGCCAAGGTCAACTTTCCAGAATTTAGTAGGTAAAATGTGATTGGCCAAGCGGCGGGAAAGGAATGTTGGCTTCGGGGAAGCAGGCGTTTGTGGGGAGGAGGTGAAATACGACTCCCCTAAAAACGACTGCGTGGGAGGCTAAGCCAGAATTAAACTGTTCCTTGGAAAAATATGTTAAGTAACCAACACTTCCAAATTATTCCCAGCTCGTATTATTGCCTTTTGCTTTTTGCTTCGCTATGAATTCAGGAGTGCATTGTCCTCCCACATCGCCCAACGTTCTTTTAAAACTTTGCACACTACGAGAGCAGCTTAATTAGAAAGGTTAGTTATGCAATTACATCGCCTTTTTTATAAAACATCGTTTCAGTTGTGTTGAAGTATAAAGAGCAAACGCTTATTAAAACGAACTGACTCTATTGAAAAAGCAAATGAATAGAGGAGATTAGTTTCTAAAGAAACTGTGGTGCTGCGTCGGTGGGGAAGTGAGACACGAAAATTTGGTTTATCAACGGAGTTGATAATGTAAATTGACCACCGTACAGGGATTCGATTAGCTGACGTTTCGAGCGTTAGCCCTTCGTCGGAGCGAATCGAGGAATTGTGGGTTGTGTATGGTTTATATACAGAAAATGGAGCCATCATTCTTAACAACTTTAAGATACTGCAAAATGATCCAGAAACTGCTAGAATCTTTTCGGAACCACCGCTGATTTCATTCAAACGCGACAAAAATGTAGGTAACTTTCTAGTTAAAAGCGCATTCAAAACAACTGAACAACCTGGCACTTTTAAATGCGCGCGCTCGCGATGCAAAACTTGTCCTTTCATTCAAAACACTGACAAAATATCGGGCCCTAAGCGATCTGTTAAGATCACTGATCGTTTCACGTGTACCTCCGCAAATGTTATCTATTGCATAACCTGCACATTATGCAAAAAGTTATACATCGGCGAAACAGGAAGACGACTAGGTGACCGATTCCGAGAACATCTTCGTGATGTTGAGAAAGATGACAAAGACGCATCCAAACCTGTCGCTCGGCATTTTAATCTCCCTAACCATTCCAAACAACACATGTCAATCTCCGGCCTTTCCCTACATCAAGGTACCACGGAAAGCCGTAAAAATCTCGAGCAAAAACTGATCTTTCAAATTGGCACTCTTAATCCCCACGGCATCAACGAGCGCTTTTCATTCAATTAATTTATTCCTGTTTTTCACGTTACCATGTTACCACCAATAGCGTAGCTCCATTTTCTGTATATAAACCATACACAACCCACAATTCCTCGATTCGCTCCGACGAAGGGCTAACGCTCGAAACGTCAGCTAATCGAATCCCTGTACGGTGGTCAATTTACATTATCAACTCCGTTGATAAACCAAATTTTCCTATTGAAAAAGCGGCTGACTAGCCTTGACTTTTATCCAAAGCACAGTGCTTTTACAAAACACTTTTTAACTTCTTCGAATGATCAAATAAACATCTTTCAGTGTCTTCATTTGTTTTCTTACCGTGACAAACTAATCATTTCAGTGTCCAAGAGATCACTGTCTCCAAAGAAGTCCGGTTATAACAAAATTTGTTCAGTCCTAAATGATTTTTAAATTCTCAGTTTAAACGAATTTTGTTATAACCGGACTTCTTTGGAGACAGTGATCTCTTGGACACTGAAATGATTAGTTTGTCACGGTAAGAAAACAAATGAAGACACTGAAAGATGTTTATTTGATCATTCGAAGAAGTTAAAAAGTGTTTTGTAAAAGCACTGTGCTTTGGATAAAAGTCAAGGCTAGTCAGCCGCTTTTTCAATAGAGTCAGTTCGTTTTAATAATCGTTTGCTCTTTATACTTCAACACAACTGAAACGATGTTTTATAAAAAAGGCGATGTAATTGCATAACTAACCTTTCTAATTAAGCTGCTCTCGTAGTGTGCAAAGTTTTAAAAGAACGTTGGGCGATGTGGGAGGACAATGCACTCCTGAATTCATAGCGAAGCAAACAGCAAAAAAGGCAATAATACGAGCTGGGAATAATTTAGAGGTGTTGGTTACTTAACATATTTTTCCAAGGAACAGTTTAATTCTGGCTACACTGCTGAAAATTTGTGAAATTGTCTACAACAAAAAAAATGGAGTATCGATAAACACTCATTGGTGAAGTTAAACCGTTTCAAAAATAACTTTCGTACTTTGGCTGTGTGTTGGGACTTAAAATCAGTGTATACGGTTTATGACAAGCTGAAGTTCTCTAAAGAAATACAGAAGACAATGCGAAAAGCACCCGATCCCGAGCGAGCGTGTTCAGTGAATACTGGCCACACCGTATAAAATCGATGAAATAATGTTTGCTAAACAAATCAAAAATCCGCTCTGGCAAAAAACTAGACACTTTGGCAAACACAGCATACACAGATTAACTCTTTCGCTAACCACATTTGAGCTCTCGATCTTAGATATTCAGTGGTTTGCTTATATTGCCACAAAATGTGCAAGAGGTTGATCATGACAACAAGACTTTCGGGCACGGTTTGTTTACACGCCATAGGAACATTAGGGATCTTAATTTGTTTAATGCTTGTTTATTTGTTTTATTACTTGATTAACACGTGATAAAATCAAACTACAGCGCTTAAAAGTCTTAAAATATATTTGAAAGATTATAATTTTGCTCATCGTGGTTTTCATATGTTAAAAGGGATTTCCATGATGTAAAACCTCAATGCAGGCAAATCTCGCCAAGCGTTAATTACTTCACTGCAAGAACGATAATTAAATTTTTGCGTAATTAAAAACCCGCTCTGGCAAAAAACGAGATACTTTGGCGGACTCAGAAAATGAAGACTGACTCTTTCCCTACCTTCAGTTGAGCTCTCGACCTTAGATATTCAGCACTTTGCTTAGATAGCGACATTTTGTCAACCGACCCATGACAATAATGTGCTTCCGAAAGCGATCTCTTTTCATACCGCGAGAGAAACGAGGACCTCAAAACGATTTTTATAGTTCAAGAAGTGCTGAGAAAATTGAAGGACAAAAAGAGTATATGTACAGCTAGTTATTTCTCTGGAATAATTATTGCTGTGTTCCAGGATGCCTGTAGAGGCTTATCCTGATTTTGGAGATAAAAAAATTAAAAAGCCGCCATTTTTGCAAATTTCTGGTGTTGCGCTCGCTCGGAGTTCGCGCATGCTTTTTGCGTTTTTCCGCTCTGAAACAGATGGCATGGATAATGTATGAATTTTACCACTTGATCTTGGCCAGATGTTGTAGTCCTACCACTTTACAATGGTCTCAGCGGTCCCTGAAAACGCTCTTAAAAGTGGATCCAAATGGAAACGAATACATATCGTTTTAGTGTGGACAGTCGAAAACGCATCGAAATGAGAACGCTAACGTCATCCACATCCACCTTTCTATATCAAACATGGCCGATGAAAACATGCTCTTCACGATACTACTAGCAAATTGGCCACATATGTCTCGCTTGTAACTCTAAGAAGTAATTCTACTTCATCGCCTGTCCACAAAATTGCTTCCTGCTTGTTTTTGGTGGTCGTTTTCGGGGGTTTACTTTCCATGGAAGAAGATCTAGCCATTTTTCTAGCGAGCCAAAGCTGACTTGTTCTCAGTTTTCCAACTCGCGCTGGTGGGAAATGCCGAAAATATCGCAGTCGCGTCTCTTAAGAACCTAGGCATATCGTTTAACCTACGTCACACCATGTCATTCAGCGTTTTCGATAGTTTTAGTATGGACAGTTGAAAACGGTGCGAAAACGGTAGTGTGGGCACGGATCGACGGATGGGTTTTCGAATGACACCGAAAACCAATTCTTTTGAAAACTCATTAGTGTGGACGGAGCCTAAGTGTAAGTGATTTGCTTCAACCTAGGCTCCGAGGTTTTTTTATGTCTTGTCAGCCCTCGCTGATTAAAATTATAATCTCAACACTATTTGTGAGGTAACATGGACAACTCAATTCTTGCAGTTGTTGAAAACACCAAACGCGCGAAAATCGCAATCGTTTAATATTGTTTCCCGTTTGTCGCAAACGTGGCTCTAAATATATCTACCCCATGGAATCTATCTTTTCCGTATGAAAGGCACAGGAAAATGAACCAGGTAGGGAAATTAGAAAATATATATATATATGGTAAGTTTTTATACTGGGTACGAGTACGAGTCATCCGAGTATTTTCGTCGTATGAACCCTATTGCAGGATAGTGTCTCTCCATGCATTAACACTTTCACTTATTAGTATAAATCTACTAGCGTTCTATCACGAATGCCATCCTCTGATTGGCTACGCTACTTGCTATCTATTCTGTGATAGATAGCGAGTTGCGATTGTCAACAAAATGGCATCCGCTTCTTCGCGTTTTCGAAGTGTCTGCGAGGAGAATTTGGATCATCTACTTGTTTAGTTTTGAACGACTAGTAGATTTATACTAAAACAATAAGATTATTCGCTCTCGATTTCTATGCGTGATACCTGATTTGGGCTGCGCCCTCCTCAGCTATCACGCGAAAGAAATCTCGAGCTCATAATCTAATTGTTAAATAGAATCAGTTTAAGCTGTTCCTCTTTGACCCGGAGATAATTTATCGTCTTGGTAAAGTGAACTGTAGACCGGAACAGTCCCAAAAGAAGGCGCCTTACATAAACCACACACACCCACAATTCCTTGTTTCCCACCGCTCTAAGCGCCACTAAATTTACTTTATCATCTCGGTTGGTAATACCAAAACATTCATGCGCATTATTCACAACAGAAGCACATGCCTTATTATCAATTGTCTTGATTCACCCCAGGTTATCTCAGTGGGCATTACACGGCATACACCAACACAAATGGAGTCTGGTACAGATATGATGATGAACAAGTTACCAAGGTAACTACTGAAACAACTTTGCCATATTGCAAAGAACGACACACTTAAAGTAAAGGAAACTACAGATGTACAATTTATCCCGTTGGCTATAATCAGCCGAATGAAAGTTTGCAGTACCTATGCCTTATTTGCAATTACAGCTCAAACTATTAACGTCCGAGTATCGGAACATAATAAAAATAACAATATATTTAACCAAGGTAAACCCGTCAGCTGAAGCTGTTATAAATGGTGCCCTGGGCAACTAGAAAATTAACCATTAAAAGAAAAATAGCTATAACAGATGAACAATCAGGAAAATGTAAAAACTATGTACAATATCATGGATAAAAACTAAGAATTATATAATTACGTAAATTAATTAAGACCCTACAGACTCCAAGAGATTTACCAAAACTGTAAAAAATAATATCTTCAAGCTGTGTTTTAAAAATCACTATGGAGTCAACTTCCTTTAGATGCGGTGGCAAGTTATTAAAAGCCTGAGCTCCAGTATAAAATGTTCCTTTCTTGGCAGATTCTGTACGGACTTTAGGAATTACAATATCTAAACAATTACGCCTAGTGAAATAAACATGTGAGGACTTGATAAAATAATTCTTAAAAAGATCTGGAGCAATGTTATGGAGACACTTAGAAACAAACGCTTTTTAAAAACTTTGAAAAAGAACTTTAAAACAAAGGGCTGAATGGTGTTGGGCGCTGTTTAGGATCACGCATACCATGACACAAGCTGAAAAATAGATTTCTTTGATTTTGTGCTGTCGAACCTGAAGTAGTTCTGTTTTTAGACAAGTATATTAATCAATTGGAGGAAAGCATGGAAATATGTTTCCTGTTCTGGGGTCCGTTTCTCGAAAGTCCCGGTAACGTAACGGGCCCGAAACCAATTTTTTAAATCAAAATCTCAAGAAAAGTAAGGTGTGTTCTGACCTCTAATGAAGTCCATTTTGTTTCTTCAGCTGATAACTTTACTGTATAATTTTCAAAACTTTTAAAACTCCCATCTGGAATGGAAAACAACTAACAGCTTAATGGGCCCGATAATTACCGGGAGCTCCGAGAAAAGGGCGCCAGTTGCTCAAAATGACTGTGTTTAATTAGTATGGATAATCACATGATTTCGAGTGCAATTTGGAATAAATAAGCTCGGAAAAATTTACAAGTATTTAGTTTATTCCAAATTGCACGAGAAAAATCATGCGATTTCTTAATAGTAATATATGCCGTACACTGTTATGGACAACGGCATATTAGGCAATCAGATTGCACGATTACTAGCAATTGTGGTAAAAATTCTGTTTTCCCTCTAGGAGAGACCAAGCAACCTTTGCTATGCTCAAGCATATATACTATTCTATCACAGAAGAGCAGGTGAGTTATTATGACTCAGACTTCCTACGGAGTCCGAGTCTAACAATGTCATTCGTTTTTCTTTTTCGTCGTCGTGTTTCATCCACAAAAGGTACTTCTGGCGTTTCTGCGCAAGCGCTAACGAAAATAACAAATTCACAGATGGACAACAACTATCTGTACATGATCAACATGATGCCATAGTGAAAATAACATATGGAAAATAATTCAGTTATCGTTATGCTAACTTTGTCATAGTAATATTACAACCGTGTAGGTGAATCAGTGAAGTGACAAATTGCAATTTCCGATTAGCTCTTGGAAGGCCAAGTGAAGGCCAATATGGCCTATAGTTTAGTGAAAAATAAATAAACGTATATACTCTTATTTTCATCTTTCATCATGAAGCACGCTTCGGAAATGAGCTAACAGGTAACAAACGTGGCACCGAGTTGACTTGGTAAAAATATAAATAAAATAACAAGGAAGGAATGTTGTTAGATCTTGCCGATTTTGCCAAAAAACTCGGATTACGATTTAAGCGCCACTCAGTTGGTTTAGTAGAAGGTAGGGGCACCGGATTGACAAGCGACCACCAGTGCTACCTACATGAATCACACATAACCTACAACACAGTTCTTTGGTTTGCTTTGACGAACGTCTAACGCTTGAAAAGCTCATTTAGAGTCAAATCAGGTCAAGCGTACCCCCCTAGATTACATTAACGGTGAGTGGAAGTGATAGGTGAAAAACGGTATTGTAAATGTTATTATCGAGCAGTTTTTGTGCTTTCTACATCTCATAGAGCTTGTAGAAGTCTTATTCGTGATAAAAGGATTTCAGGCGAAGTTCTAGCATGTTTTCTCGTCAATATTTTTGGTTGTTTCCAACGCTGTACGCTTTCAGCTGTGTTAAATTTGGCTCCGTACAAATGTATTATTTTTAGGATTCCTCGGAAAGAACAATATTGTTGGATTTTAAATGGCTAAAAAAGGTGTCTCGTTGGTCGAACGCGTTTTTCAAGCACATCTACGGACAGAGTCCAATCAGCAATTGAAGTTGGATTCGAATATTTCAAAAATGATTGCATTATTCGAAACGACTAACGGGTTCAATGTTCAAATAATCAACTCATTAATGTACTCTAGGGGGGTACACTTGACCTGACTTGACTGTAAGTGGCCAGTTAAGGGCATTCGTGGGAAAATCTTCCAGCATTGGGGGGGGGGGGGGGGAACGATTCATTTTATAGGTGAAGCGCGAAGTTGAACACCCTCAAATTAAAGAAAAACTGGCTCTTGTTAGTTGAAATTGCTTCCATGGTTTTTATGTTGAGAACATTGTAAATTTGTTACTTTTTTGTAGAAACTTCATCTTCTACGCTCTCATGAAGAGCCTAAGGAGGCCCTATGATAAAACTGGCGTTCGGTCCGTACGCCATGACGTCGAGTCAAATATCTTCCCGCCCGGCCCTCCCACTAAGTCAATAAGTACATAAGATAATTCTGGCTGTGCGCCTCACTTCAGATGAGAAGAAGTATTTTTTCTTGTCATTGAAAACAAATAAGCAGTTATAAGAAATATAGGTTGGTATAGTTTTAATCAATATTTCTGAAAAAAAAGATAAAAATAATAATAATAATAAAACCTCGAAGATAAGTACGGCTCCTTTTATTGTTTTCCAAGGAACTGGAAGGCTGAATTTTGACATCAGGGTCAACCTTTTGAGATGCCAAAATCCAGCTTTGCAAGGTTTGGGTAATCGGGCATTGTTTTCATTTGTTTTACAAAGTTGTCCCGCATTATTGTATTGCAGTATCATCGCGCAGCATGTCGAGGAGCAACACTCAAGAGTAAGAACAACATTTTTCTTTATACGTAACTTCCAACTTTGGAGTCTAAATACACATCATAAGGGCACAACACAATGTTCCAAAAGAGAGTAGAAAATGTGAGAATACGACTGGGTATATTTACTGCTTAGGTTGTAGTTTTTGTTCGATAGTTTTGCACTACAAAAAATTCAGCATATGGTAACTACACTTCATCTTAAACAAATAAATTTCGCCCCCTCCCCCCAAATCCCCGCGCGATTTTCTTCCCTCGTTCATTGCTCGCCCCAAATATCTGGGAGCCTGGAAAAGGCTAGAATTTCGATAGCCATGGTGGTTGACAGACTGATAATAGTTTCGCTCTGATAAATCATTACGTATCTTTGAGATGAATGTTTCGTTACCAAGTGTGTCTTGCTCAGCGGTTTAAAGGGGACTGAAGAAGAACTAACCATCACCTGATTGCTTATACTTAAATTACCTCAGTGCTGGATCTGTCCATGCCAACAAGACGAGTTGAAAGTATTAGACCTTTACGCCGTATTTTTACGATAGAATATTGGTGCACAAGAATGCGGTCTTGGATGAAAAGCGAACGAGCACTTGCAGCGAGACAGTTCAACGCACTCGACTTTCCCCGAGTCTACGAAAGTCAGCAACAAGTGTTCGCAAACCCGAGGTGTTAAATACCGTGGAAAGGTTCAAACGGTCAGCTCTAAAACTGGGTGCGGTCGCTTCCGAGAGTTTCTAATTATTGAGATTTGACTGGAGAAATAGTGGTATTTTGGAAAAGTGGTCGCTTACAATAGGTAGCTGCAAAGGGACGTTCGACTACAGTCCAATTTCGTTAACGTTAAGTATCTGTTTTCTTCCGTGAAATCTATCAGCATGGCAGCCTCTATGTGTTGAGGTAATTTCAACTGTCAAATCTTTCAAACCTTTATAAATTGACCACTTGGTGTGATTTCTGAACAATGGTCGGCTATGATGGTGGTTTACTGCACTCTGTGATTGGTTGGGAAAACTAGCGCCATTTTTAAGATCACAATCAATCATGACTTTTTCTCACGCATTTTCCTGCGTTTGAAATCGACACATTACTATATTTACAATTATTCACCGAAGTGGAGGTGAATCGCGGCTAGGTAAATATCCACCACTTTCACCGACACTGAGGTGAATAATTGTTTTAGTATATACCACACAAGCTGAATAATTAGCGGACCAAAACGTTTCTTTATGTGTGACAATCTACCGACAAGCGGTCGGAAATTGTAAAATCTCGCGCGCCGGCTCGGAGGTGAATAGTACTTGCTAATCACCTCCGAGTTAACCAATCAGAGCTCGCGAAAAGCACCATTCACTTGTGTGGTATATACTAATTGCGTATATTCTGATTGGTTCGCTGCACTATTTGTGACGGTCGTGATTGGCCAAATTCATTACTATGGCTTTTGCTTATAACACTCTACTTAAATGTGCGTATGTGTGATTTCCTCTGACTCATGTACCAATAGCATTTTTCCTCTTTTCCAGATTTTCAGGGAACAAGTGTACAGGCTTTTCAGAAGAAACAGAAAAGACTAAAAACGAAGGAGATTTGCCGAGGAACCTGCTCCAGTCTTCAGCTAAGGCAATTGTTTATTTATTTATTTATTTATTTGCCAAACCACAAATAGCATTATTATAAGGAAAACAAAAAAGATAGAATGGATAGAAGTTACAATGGCGAGAAGGCCTAAAGGAAACTATTAATATGTTAATTTGGCCTCCTCAGTTATTGTTTTACAAGATGAAATTTTGAAAAAAGAACATGACGACGGATACAATTACAATAGGTTACAAGCTGCAAATAAAGTTAATACTTAATCACATTATATCTAAAACTACTAATAGTTATTACAAATAAACGCCTTAAGTGCTTTCTTAAAGGAGACAGGAGAGGACGAGTTGACGATCTCGGAATTTAAGGAGTTATAAAATTGAGGTCCTTGGTAAAAAACGGAAAATTGTTTGATATTAGTCCGACAAAAAGGCAAACGATATGAATGAGAGTTTCTTGTGTGATACGAATGAATTTGGCTCTGTAAGGTAAATTTACAATCGAATTTTAAAGGAAGAGTACGGTTTTGAATGGAGTACATGAATAAACCTAGTTGTAATAGGTGTATGTCATCAAATTTTAAAATACCAAGATTTTTAAAGATTGGATCAGTATATGCATAGAAATTGGTTTTAGCTATAGTTCTCACTACTCGTTTCTGTAGAATTACAAGACGAGCAAGGTTAGTTCTGTAAGTAGAGGCCCAAACTAAGTTGCAGTAAAAAAGGTATCGATAGACTAATGAAAAATATAATGTTCGTAAAGATTTTGTCGACAAGTAGAAACTAGATTTGCGAATTATTCCAATAGACTTAGAGACTTTGTTGGCCACATGTGAGATTTCGGACTTCCAATTTAAATTTTCATCTAGGATTACTCCCAAGAATACTGTTTCTTTTACCTGATCGAGTTTATGGTCATTTATTAAAAGCTGAATATCATGACTTGTACGTTTTTGACTTGGTTTAAATACCATAAATTTAGGTTTTTTTTAGGTTTAATGAGAGCTTGTTAACTCTGAACCAAATTGACAACTTATTTAGCTCAGTATTCAGAATGTTAGCCAAGCAATCTGGTATCATCAGCAAATAAGATCAATTGTAATAATGTAGATGCATTGTTTATATCGTTGATGTAAAGCAGAAAACATAAAGGTCCTAAAATAGAACCTTGTGGAACACCACACGAAATATTGGTACGTGAAGAAACATGACCGTTGTATTCAACAAATTGAAGTCTGTTTGAAAAATAGGTCTTTATCCATTTCAGGGCCAAGCCACGTATGCCGTAGTGTTCAAGTTTATCGAATAAGATAGAATGATTAGCTGTGTCAAAAGCTTTAGAGAGATCTAAAAAGACGCCAACCGCTAATTCACCATTATCCAAAGCAGACGAAATTTTATCGTGCAAATCAATCAAAGCAAGAACGGTAGAGTGATTTTTCCTAAAACCGAACTGATTATCACAAAGAATATGTAAATTATTCAAATAATCAAGTATCCGACTGTACATGATTCTCTCAAGAAATTTGGAAAAGCTAGGTAGAATTGAAATAGGCCTACAGTTGGTGAACAATGATGGGTCGTCAGCTTTAAACAGGGGTACTACACGAGCTATTTTCATTTGATCTGGAACAATACCATAAGCAATTGACAAATTCATGATGTGAGTCAGAGGCTCTGAAATAATCTGGATGGATTCTTTAATTATAAACATTGGGATACTATCATAGCCAGCGGCCTTTCCGGAGGCAAAAGATTGAGCAATGAAGATAATTTCATCTTTTGTTGTTCTAGGCCTAGTTTATGAATGGCTCTTTAGAAAAAATTAATTCAAGCGTAACTGTCTTCTAGAGTTAATTTCAGGCCTTTTATTTGGTTGCAAATTGATAGAAAAAAGCTTTAACTTAACAAAAAACAACTTCACGGCAAAAACGTTGCCAAATCTTGCCATAAAAAGTTAAGTTGTCTGTCTTAACAAAAAACAATAAACAACGAAATTGAGACGCTTCTGCTTAAACTTACTTTATATTTCAATGCATGACAGCAAATTATATTACACAGACTCCGTTCGAAATCAAATGTATTCTCACTTCGTCTGTTAAATATAATCTGAATTATCACTTCATGCCCTAGTGCAATTCGATCGACATATAGGAATAATCATACCCACATATTCACCATTCACGGGTGTATAACGAACCAACAAGATGACCAGCTCCCAGTTGGCTTGTTAGCTCAGTTGGTAGAGCACTGCACCGGTATCGCGGAGGTCGTGGGCTCGAATCCCGTACAAGCCTGAATTTTTTTTTTCAGGCTTTATTTTCACAACTGCGTGCTTAAGTAGTCTCCATGACTGTGATGATCGTTCACATATTCATTCTTTAATCCGCAGTTCAAATATATGAAAATCATATCTTATTCATTATCACAATGCTGCTTTTGTAAGAGTACATTAAAATATAATATACATGACTGAAATTCTTTGCATGGATAATTTTATGATAATTTGCTAACATAATTATGCGTATGTAGTCTTTAACTCGTAAATTGAATGCGTTATAGTGAATCACTCACTTAAAGGGGTTATGTCACGGTTTTTTTACGGTCTTTGAGCGCACACTAATTGGCTACCCGCCGTTGTGGTTACCCTGCCTATGGCGAAGCTAATAAAATAAATAAATAAATAAATAAATAAACAATTTAAGGCTAAGAACATTTTTATACACAAACTGGTCTTAGATCTCCAACAGAAAGATAAAAAGTTTTTTTGTTTGATGACCAACGCATAATCGTCTGACATTTGAAAACCACTGGCCCAGTATATTTCAAGTTGCAATCCGTTTCCATTCTGACCATCCGTAGCCAAGGAGTCTTATTTTTTTTTACTGTAGTAGTAGAGTAGTTTTGAACAAATTTTCCATCGGTATAAACATCTCCTTTGGTTTGTTAAATTTATTCCACAAATTCGTGACATAGCCCCTTTAGTGGATTTCCATTGTCGCGTAACTTTTACGTGCTTACGGACGTAAACTTGAACTGGCTTTGGCGTAAATGAAATAGAGACGATGTGTGAAAGGACACGCGTAAAGGTGGATTTCCACTGTCGGGTAATTTTTACGCGCGTGCGGACGTAAACTTTAACTGGCTTTACGTGCGTAAACGTAAAAGTTGAGCGAGGTTCAACATTTACGTTTACGCACGGCCTTTCACACATCATCTCTATTTTAATTACGCACGTAAAGCCAGTTCAAGTTTACGTCCGTGCGCACGTAAAAATTTACGCAACAGTGGAAATCCACCTTAAAGGTGGATTTCCACTGTCGCGTAATTTTTACGTGCACACGGACGTAAACTTGAACTGGCTTTACGTGCGTAAATAAAATAGAGACGATGTGCGAAAGATCGCGCGTAAACGTAAAAGTTGAACCTCGTTCAACTTTTACGTTTACGCGCGTCCTTTCACTCATCGTTTCTATTTTATTTACGCACGTAAAGCCAGTTCAAGTTTACGTCCGTGTGCACTTTTAAGGTTTTTACGTGCGCACGGACGTAAACTTGAACTGGCTTTACGTGCGTAAATGAAATAGGGACGATGTGTGAAAGATCGCGCGTAAACGTAAAAGTTGAACCTCGCTCAACTTTTACGTTTACGCGCGTCCTGTCACACATCGTCTCTATTTTATTTACGGTAGGGGATCACAAAAGCCTTGTTACAAGTCCTGAATGAGCTTTTCCTTTTATGCTTTGTTTTGACGCAAGGCATCGTAGAAAATCACTTGTTACTCGGACTTCCGTCGGAAGAAGTCCGAGGTTTAAAATGTCGACTGTTTTTCTTCGTTGTCGTCGTCGTCGTCGAGTTTCATCCACAAAGCTCACTTCCGGCGTTTCTGCGCAAGCGCTAACTAAAAACTCTGGGAACGAGATTTACAATAACAAGAATGCTGTCACCGAAAATATCACGCACACTAAAACGTCGATTTACTTAGTGTTTTTGAGGTTTGAACAACTAATGTCAAGAGAAGTGTGTATACTAATGTTTGCAAGTTCGACAGCGAGACGAAAGGTTTTAACGTAGCCAAACTAAACTGCAGATTTTTTCCGGGCCTCATACTAAACTCTGTAATTTTGAGTGGTTGAATGAGTTTTCTGACGTGGTTTAAGCTTATCGTGCCAATAGCATTCCGTGTTATTAATAGTTAGCTTTGAGAGCTTGCCATTTAGTAAGGAGCCACCGACTGAGAAGCCGCACTGGCTCTGAACAGCAGGTAAATTCAATGATTTCTTCTTGCTTCAAGTCCGAGAGTGCACCGGGAGTTAGACCGTCCTGACTGAAAAAACCGCTTCAAATTACGTGACAAGCGCGCGTTGGAATTTGATCTTGATGTTCGCTTGAGACATCAATGTGTTAATCTAATTTATTCCAGAAAATATGTTACAAGTTTGACGTGAAAATATTTTTGCAAGCAAGAAACTGAACGAAGCGCGGAAAACGGCCGGCTGTGATAATTTTTTTCACAGCGTGAAAAATGATATGCAGAGGTTTTGTAGGGTAAGCTCTGTAAACAACAAAATGTCTTCCATCTCTGCTTGTTGGCTCTGTATTTTCCTTTGCCGCTGCAGTTCGTCTAACGCTGATATGCCGTCAACAGTCACCAACTCTTAAAACACATGGCTTGCATTGTATAACCAGAAGTCAGTGTGGGAGCGGACACATTCTTAAGATTCAGAAATACTTTTCTGAATCAAAGATGCTTCGATGAGTAATTTTGAAGGCTTCTGTGACCATATCTCGAATCCTACACCGTTCGATAAGCGTTTCCTTTCTCAAACACTGAGCTGAAATATCCATTGAACAATTATGCTAAGTCATTTTGGAATAAACAGACTATTTTTGTCTCATTAGCTATGCAGAACATCCCATGGTGTAGTGGGTATTGTGGCCGACAACCCGTGCTCAACCTGTGACACCTCTCATGTTATTATTTTCTTTCGTTTCTCTTTTTCGTCTTCTTTAATAAAAAGTGTTTTCTAAGTGTTATAATTATGGTTATCAATGGTTGAGTTATAAAGCGGTTTTGTAATTTTAAAAGGATACATGTTGATAGGGGTCTATGGATAAACACTGCAAACAAGCGCAATGCGTCCGATGTAGAAGGAGGACAGACTTCTCTTTTTCTCTTGTTTCCCGAAAACTTAGGGATACACAAATTTTGCAGGCACGAGCTTAGGCTAACTGTAGCCTCTTGTTTAATAGGAAGTCAAGAAAAAAATCTTAAAACAAGAGAAGTTCTGGATTTTTTCTTATTTTCAAAGAAATTAACTAAAATTAAGAAAATTTTCTGAAATTAAGACCTTAAAAATGAGAAGCAAAAACTTTTTGCCCTAAAATTAAGAAATTGGGTTTTAGCGTGTGAAAGTATGTGATATCCCTGAGACTCTGACAGGTTGATTATTTACTATTTTTCTACAATATCTCAATTTCTTGTCATTTGGGCATTTATCTGTACATGATCAAAATACAGATGCTATATCTAAAATAAGATATTGAAAGAAATTCCGATCGCCTCTTGGAAAGCCGAGTGAAGGCCATTATGGCCTCTTGTTTAGGTAGTCCCTCTCACGTTTTCTTTCACAAAAAGTTGATTCGTTCACATTGAAACTGACACGAAATAACTATCTTTGACTAAAATTTTGTATTATTAACGTTTGTATAATAAACAGCATTCCCTTCGTCAGGGCTTCGATAAGCCGGGCTTTTAACAGTATTCCTTTGATACTATTCGAGAAGCTGCAAGACCAGAGTCGTTTTTACAAACAAAGCTCTCCTTGAAAAACATTGAACTTAGGCACTGTGTGCTCTTTAAGCGCTGATATAAGGCAACATTTGATGACCATGAAACTTTTTAGCCCGCGGAACAAACTCAAGCAAACTGAGCTGTAGTTTGCAAAACAAATGCATAGCAAATACCTCGTGTCAGATTTGGAAACTACAATGTATAACCAACCATGTCTTGCTCCCGGCCAAACCTGGTACCACGAGAAAGAAAGTTGAGCCTGTGAAACCTACATCTACTTTATTTCTCTTCAATGCTTTACACATCCTGAGAATAAAAATAAATAAGTAAATAAATAAATAAATAAATAAATAATTAACTAAATAATTAAATAATTAAATAAATAAATAAATACTATGTGTAATTAAATATTAATCAAAATAAGAATAGTCGTAATTTGGTATTATTATAAGGGAAGATGCAGGACTCACAAAAAGTCGTCAATGGTTAACTGATAATATATTGTAAAGAGTTGTAGATAAGATTTTTACGGCAGTACCTTCCTGGTTTCGTCCCTTCTCAGGATTTTGGTATCTTGTTGTAGTTCTGTGTTAGTGGTTAGTGGTTGCCTCATTTAAAAGATACTTTTTTCAAGCGACAAGACAATGATTTCTTTTCCTAAAAAGTATGTAGTTTCTGATATGGGCAGCTATTAGCATTTTCAAAAAGACCTTTCCTTTATTTTTAGAGCACATCAAGAAAGATGAAAGAAGAACCGGATCAAAAATTTGCTGTAGTTCAACATAGTGATCTCCAAGGTAAGAGTAAAGGTGCTTTATTTTTTAGAGGTTAAGTACCGGCAATTCCAAATTTCAAATTGTACAATGAATAATCCAACAACAGAATAAGAATAATGAGCTGTATTAAGTTCAAGAAATAATCACTCCACTCCTTTCAGATGTTAATATAAATTGATGAATTTGTACTGAAAATATTGCATCGACATGTATTGAGAAAATAACACAAGTGAGAATAAACATTCGTTGGACATTTCTATTGATGCATTAATTAAAAGTATCATCTCTTGTTTTTCATCTATCGGCCTATTGGGGGAATATGCCACTAGCCCTTTCCTAACTCTCAGGTTCCTAATCTTTGTTCTTTATCCTTCAAGAAAATACTCCATTAACTGTTTGGGTGAACGTGAATGAGAAATGGAAGATCTCCCTCCCCGCCTAAATTGTAGCGGAAGAGCGGATCCAGCAAAGTAGTATTCAGATATCAAATCATTTTAGGCTAAATGCTTTGCTAAAAAGGAAACTGCAACAAACTGTATTATAGAATTCCCAAGGGAGAAACGTCACTGTAACATCGTTTTACTCTTTATGATGATGTGAAGCGTGTTCATCAGGGAATCCCTCCACCAGCGAAAATCTGAACTGGTTTAAAACGCAAACAGAACTAGTAGTATACGGCTGACTTGGTCATAAATCTTTTCGATCTTAGTAGACTTAGTAGCCTTCAATATTAGTGTCAAATTACTGAGAACAATAGTGTTGAATACTGGGAAACAGCAATACATCTCTGTGACCCCTCTGTGATTACATTTCACCGTCAGTAAGCTACATATAACTTGTTAGATGTTTCGGGCAAGGATAAGCAGCTTAAGTTATTAGTTAACGTCTTCATGCTGTATGAATATAGGTCTTCAAAGTTTACTGGTGTCCGGGTTCCTTAGGCTCTTACATGTGAATAAACTTACAGCCGCGTTATGCGCCGATCAACTCGAAACTTCAACAGTCCCCCGCCCCCCGGGCAAACCCCGGGCATTTGAATTTTTGAAGATTGGATCGTTCAAATTCCCGCCCCCTTGGGCCAAAATGGTGTTCAAATGCCATCGAATTTGTCTGTGAAATGCCCGTCCTAAAGACCAAAATGGAAACCTGTCTACGAGGTACGCGGTACGCTTTAAGAACTAGAAATACATATTTATGAGTTAGCCGGCTACGTAGACTGTTCGAGTGGCAGGGTATTCTGCAGTTTAAGCCAAAGCGGCGGTTTTTCATTCGACAGTGTTTTTTTTCCTTCACTGTTCACTGCTGTTTTATGGCTATTCTAAAATCCTCTGCAGACACAAACGCGATACAAAGCCGCAGCTTGACTCATTGTATAAAAAATCTACATCGTTTAAAGAACTAGAAATACATATTAATTAGTTACCCGGCTACGTAGAATGTTTTTCGAGTGGCAGGATATTCTGCAGTTTAAGCCAAAGCGGTTTTTCATTCGACAGTGTCTTTTTCTTTCACTGTTAATGTATCAGTCAATTCCAAAAGCGCCCATCCCCCCCCCCCCCCCCCCCCCCGCGCAAACACCTGGGCATTTGACTTTTTTGAAACATTTTGGTCAAATGCCCCGCTGTGTTTCCAGTTTAGACGGTCAAATGCCCCACCGTTAGGGCCTCAAAAGGGGTCAAATCCCCCGCTGTTGGGGTCATATCTTATCTCAAACCATTTCCCACGTGTATAATGGAACGCTTATTCAAAATAAGAAAATTTCTACACAGTTTGTTGCCAAAAAGGATCGACTCAATTTGTGAACTCGGATATCCAAAGTCTCTTTAAATTTAACAGCTCCATTTAATTACAGGTAAAGGTTATCTTTTTAATACAAAAAAGTAAACAATTCAGAAAACCTAAAGAAGAGAACTCAAATCAAGTGTAAGCTTTATAAATCTAAAGCAGATCACTCGTTGCATGAAGCATTTTGTCACGCTCCTCGCTCATAATAAATAGTTTGATCCATTCCAAAAAAATCGCTTACTTACCTTTGCAAACGAAATCTAAAAAATTGCTCGCTAAAACCCCTTTTCTGACTGTCCTCATTCCACACTTTGAATAAAGGCATATTGAATTATTGTAATAGAAGCAGAGCGAAGGGTGAAGGTAGGGAAGCGGCCACCGTGGTGAATGAATAGGGAGCTTTAGCAACGACGACGGCAACGGCAACGAGAACGCCACTAAACAATAGGCTTAATGAGCAAAAACAATGGCTCTGCACGTGCGTTTTACATTTTTACATGGTACATTTCTTTCCCGTCCTCTGCAAAACAACAACGTGAAATGACCAAATTTTAGGTTTTCTCGAGAACGTGAGCGTGTGACTGTAAAGTTTTCTTTCTTTTTCTTTACTTTAACGGCGTTCATAACAATTTAGTCCCTAAATAATTCGCCAGTATTTTCTAAGTTAAACAAATTGGAATCATAGCGAAAGCGTTACAAAAACGAGAAGTTCTACTTTGAAGTGACGTTTTCATTGCCGTCGCCGTCGTCGTTGCTAAAGCTCCCTAATGAATTTTCGCGCGAGACGCGCGAAATCCTTTACATGGCGACCGGTGACCAGTGTTTAGCCGATAGTCAAATGCCCCACCGGGCGGGGACTCATGTCGGGTCAAATTCCCTGCTGTTCGAGACTACCCCCTGGTCAAATACCCGGGGTATGCCCGGGGGGATGGGTGCTTTTGGAATTGACTGATACATAACTGCGTGACAAAGCCGCAGCTTCACTCATTGTACAAAAAATCTACATCGTTTATATACACTCTTTAAAAATCATTAATATTTAAGCACTCTCTACTTTTCATACATACCTTCAAAAATACTACACAACTTTTGAAGACCTTTTTTTTTGTAAAAAATCGCTCACAAAGGCTATATCTCTACACGTGTTTATAGCTTTTAGCGACTTCGGCGCCCGAAAAAAAAACACATTTGAAACCTGACACTTCCAGTTCAATTTTCCCCACCCCACCCCCGGGAAGGCCTTACCTGTCAAATTCCCCACTCCCCGGGCACAGAAAGTAGTCAAATGCCAGGGGTTTGTCCGGGGGGGGGGGGGGGCGGGAATGTTGAAGTTTCGATTTGATCGGCGCATTAGACGTCAGTTTTCATGAAACTGTTAGGAACGTTGTAGAAGCAAATGTTTTTTTCCATTTGGGCCCGGTAAGTAATCGGCACTTTCCCGGGTTCTCTATAGAAAGTCCAATGTTAAAAAGCTGCTTGTGGTACTTCTGCTTATTCAAAGGCAAAGGAAACGCGTTGCATTGTATCGTAAACATATATCTGTTATCTCGTTTTTGGCTGATTGTACAAGGAACAAATACACTTCTTGACGTAAACTTGTCTCCCAAATGAGTGAAATGAAGCAAGACTCTTCTTGATTCGAGAGCACGGCGGGCTGAAATTGCGGGAAACTCACTTTTAGTTCAAACTCTGTTAGTGGCCTTGGAAGAACATCCTAAAACACTATCTTAATTGACATATCAGTCCATAAGTTTTCATTCGGCAGGACTATCTGGAGGATACGTGGGCCTGAGGTTTAGGTGGCCTTTTTCGGAGTTGGTTTATTTCGACGGTGAGGTTGATAGACTTTTAGGGCCTGTTTACATGGAGGGAGGGTGCCCCGGCTAACCGAGTTACCCGGCTAGGAGGGTTGAAACATAGCTCGCCTATGCAACTCACCTAAGTGGGGTAGACAGTGGGCTATCATTTGAGCGGTCGCTAAGTACAATAAATTTTTTATCGCTCGTTCCGTTAGCGGTCGCTTTTTAGTTTGTAGGTCGTTATTTTGCACTCTGGTAAATGATCGTTGTCAGTAGAGGCAGTTAACTTTAAAAGTCGACCTGGAATATAACGCTGCTTTCATGGTCTTCTCACCTCGGCTAGCCGGGATAACCCGGCTCGAACCGTTTACATGGCAAAAAGCTAGCCCGCCTAGAAGGGTGCCCCGGGCAAGGCGGGCTGCCCTGTCTAGCATGTAAACGCTTCAATGCGTTTTCTAAAGAAACGAATGAAAAGTTGTCCCTCCAAGAGTAGCTCGGTTAGACGGATAACTCGGTTAGCCGGGGCACCCTCCCTCCATGTAAACAAGCCCTTAATAACTATTTTTCTGATGTTCCGATCCTTATTGCTATCCGTTTATTCGCATCTGATGTTTTGAATCAGGCTAATTTTGAAGAAAAGCAGCATTTTTGGGAATTTTTATTCAGATTACTTTGCTGATTCCGGATGATATCCGAAAGAAAGCATTTGTTTAGCGATGCATTTGCCGAGTCTTTCAAACTAAAGTTTACTGTTCTTTACTCAGATTATCAATGCTACTCCAACACTGGTAGCACGTTATTGCAACGTCTTAAAAGGTGAAGTTATAAAGCGTTTTTTCATTATTAGCCATAAATTGAAAAAAGTCATGGTGTCCTGAGTTTCAAAAGGTCTTGATAAAAGCAGGCAAGTTAATGCAGTAAACACCCGCATATAAGAACAAATGGATTAAGAACACCAGGCTGAAATTTTGCCAATAAAGCCCCATTTTTATAAGAACAAGATCAGCCTGAAAATTGTAACATGTTCTTATAAAAATGGAAAAAGTGTCATAATTACAAAACATGTAAGTTTATGTTTACTGTCAGATAACTACATAACTCTATCAGCTGTCAAGCTGTCTTGTTTTGGTACTGAGTACTTTTTTCCTACAAAAATTATCTAGTTTATTTTCCTAAAATATGATTATTATACCTCTAGCAACATGTTTTGGATAGTATTACTAAATAAAAATTTAAGAACATTTTAAGAACATTTTGAGGCTGATTTGTCACTAAGCACCCGATAAATAAGAACTCAATCAGCCTGACCTCCGAAATCGTGTGTTCTTATATGCGGGTGTTTACTGTATTTTTAAAAAATGGATAACCACTTTGAGTTTAAAACTTCGATAGAAAAGGGACCAACATAAGGTAACTTAAAATATTTAGATGAAACAGATGGCTGAACCTGCGCGTTATCTGAAAGGCGGTTTCGAGTTCCATTAACACATTGATTGACAACCTTCTCTATAATATTAACAGGGAACAGGTTTTTTCGAAAAGATTGCGGAAACTCATTCAACGTTACTGTGCCAATATTGAAATCAAGTTGGTTTTTTCTTCTTTCAAAGTCGGTAGCATGTTTAGTGTGAAGGATCCTGTGCCTTTCTATCTCCGTTCGCGTGTTGTTTACAAATTTTCTTGTGCAGGATGTAATGCCTGTTACATCGGCGACACCAGTCGACATCTCTCAACACGCATTCGTGAGCATCTGAGTAGGGACAGGAACTCGCACATTTTTCAGCATTTACAACAGTCTGAGACATGCCGCAGACTTTGTTCAATGAGGTGCTTTTCTATTTTGGATTCTGCACCTACTAAATTTCAGCTAATTTTAAACTGAAGAAGCCGCTCATATTCGCTGGGAACAAGCAGCTTAAACATGCCGAGCTGACTCTTTCTTTCTGATGCGGTTTCCCATTGCGTTAGTCCTTTTGTTATTTAGTTTTACCTACTGTGACAATTTTTTGCAATAGCTGTAATTATTTTGTTGTTTATACTCCCTATGTACATCCTATTTCGTAAAATCTCGCGCATTAAGTATTGCCCGTTAATTTTTAAAAAATTCGCGTCAATGGAAAAAACGCGTCAGTGGTAGTATAAATTCAAATCACAACTGTAAACTATCTCACAACTGATGATGATCGTTGAACGATCGAAACATGTCTTGTTTTAAACTCAAAGTGGTTGTCCATTTTGTAAAAATATTGTCCTGAGTTTCCAGTGCATGCGAAAGTTTGGGTAATTTTGAAACTATAAGAGTTCAAAGCAAAATACTCTTTCTCGTTGACGGGGTTCGACTGTGCACTCGGGCGAGGCACAAGGGCAATATATTGCATTTTTCATATCAATAAAACTCATCTACAACAAACTTACTTCAATTCGACAATAAGCAAATCTCCTATGGAATAACGAAGACACGTTTCGTTTTGCAGAAATAAATTGAAAACAAATCAGCAAAGGACCGAGAAACTAAAACGAAACTCAGGTAAAAGTTAGTAAAGGTTAAAATGATACGTCCCACCAGCCATATAGCGGAATAAAATGCAACATTGGGACATTGAACAAGTCAACCAGGCGTTGTGAACACATAGCCAGCCTTTAAGCAACGACGTTTTATCCTCCGAACAAACATCCAGTCTATTACAACTGATACAGTCCCGCACCTCCACATAACAGCTATGCTCGCATCTCTTGCTCGCACGTATCCAGGATGTGGAGGTATTTGAAAAACGGTACAGAACTTAACAACTTAAGTATGACACACGGTGTTCACGCTTCGGAAAATTAATTAAATGTCCTGAAATATTGAGTTCCAAGAAAATAGATCCAAGACCAAAAAACCTTATGAGACTAGTAAGGAAGTATTTTATATGATATTATTAACGAGTTGCCTTAAAAACCAATCATGCAGAGGGAAAAAAGCCGAAAGAGTCCAAACCCAATGATAGCCGTGCTGTTACAAGCCACGAGTATGGGGACGGGAAAGTCACCAAATGTAGCTGTAAACAGTGCGAATACTTCAAGCTCCTGGAGAAACAGGTACTGGGACAGAGAATACTCTCTCTGTTTTCCATGTTTTATGTCTACTTTCAAGTACTTCTTTTGTAACAAATCTTATTACCGACTCAGTTTGTATACCAACTTTAGAGTGAACTTTGTCTGTCGGTGTTTACAGTTACTGAAACATATCCTGCACCTTTGCCACTAAACAAAAGGTTACAGGAGCACGGTTGTGCTATCCGCAACTCACCACTGAAAACGAGAGTTGCGGATCTGTAAAGAGCTTAAATCATTAGGTTTTCTTGGTTTGAAAAGCTTTAGTACTGAAAACCTGGTTTTTATGTGGCATATTGTCTTAAAATGCAGCGAGATTAACACTGCACAGAGATTGCTTCGTATCACATCAGTATTCATGTTGTAGCTAGGTCCTACAGCCTTTAGTTTCCGATATCAATCACAGCAGGAGAAGCATGACTTGAACAGCCAGCAGTAAATGAACCTACTGTTTCAGATAGCGTCAGACGACTTGACTGACACTCAAAATCTTACTCCGATTCCAGGCGAAACTAGTATGCGTGGCAGGCGCTAGAAAGGGGAAGGTAAGGGGAAAGCGGGCACGCATTCGCTGCGATGGGAGAAAGCACGGAGCGTGACGGGACGGAGGGAAAAGGAATCGCCTGAAGCGCCCTTGAGACATCTGCAAAACATCTCACTAAATAACGATACAGATAAAATGTGTAGCAAACCGTGTCGAAATCGGCAAGGAAAAACGACAAACCAAAGTACGATTTAAAGCTTTTATTACTTTTCTTAAAAAAAGAGGAAGCAGGACCTCTTGGGGAATTCTTGTCCCTAGCAATGTCCGCTGAGGCATAAACAATGAAGTAACTTCCTGTCGTAATATCGTTTAGTTTCCGATTCCGGCCTGCGGTTATACTCTTAGTAGTGCTCAGGCCACTGCATATCTAGCAGATATGAAATTGATTATTCATCGTGTATACTTCACTTGGACTGCTTCTCGCTCGCCAATAAACGCTTGTGTGTATAACCGACGTCTCCTGTTCTTGATCGAGAACTACAATATGGTGTCAGGAGTGGTGGACCAGTGCTACTGAATCGGATGTTTTATCTCAGCCGTATTCCCAGCGAACCAGGTTGGTAAAAGTATTTTTCTCGGTCATCGAAACCAAGATGGCGAAACTCGCTGGTTTACCGATTCCAACCATGGATTGGCATTCGCCGGATGCTCCACAAGCATTCAATAAGTTTAAAGCTCGGTGTGAACTGTACTTCTCCAGCCCGCTCAAAGAAACATCAGGGGAAGAGCAAATAAGTTATCTGCTAATCTGCTCGAGTGACATTGCGTTCGATTACTTTCCACGTGGAATTTAAGCGCCACTTACAAGAAGAAGCTTAGCACCTAGTGGACGCGCTTGGAGTATTACCTTTCTCCCAAGAGCAACTTTCGACTCGCAAGGTACAAGTTCAAAACCATGAGTCAAGAACCCGATGAGTCAGTCGATTCATTTGTTAACAAATCTCATTTTACGAATCCAGATGAGCATATTATGGATGCCCTTATCTTCGGATCCAATTCCAAGCGTACGCAAACCAAGCTCCTCGAAAAGGGCGCTACTCTCACCCTTGATACTGCACTGGACATTGCCAGAACCGAAGACGTTACCAGCAAACAAGTTAAAGTGATGTTTCTACTCGTGTTGATGCACTGAAACATGGTCGGGTTTCTTCAAAAGCAGGAAATTCTCCCACAAGCCTCGCGGCCCCATCATTTGTTCGTGTGGATGTTGTGGTACGGAGCACGATATTTCTCAGCGATCTTTATACCCAGCTTTTGGATCAATTTGTGATGCACGTGGTAGAGAGAATCGTTGGAGAAAAGTCTGTTGGGCATCAAAGTTTAGCAAAAGACAACAAAGGTCAAGTGGTGGTCGTGAAAGGCATTCCAAGGCACCTAGGGGAAAAACGAGAGTAGAGAAGCATATTCATAGCCTTGAAGCTCATGATGAAATTGAAGACAGCCCTGATGTATCACTTCCAGACCAGCTGTATTTTCATACCTTATCAATCAACCAGGTCAGAAAGGATGAAACCCAAGCTTTCCTAGAGGTGGAAGTGAAGTCTGATCAGTGTATGAAACCGCTCTTGTGCGAATTTGACAGCGGTGCTGATTGAACGTTATTTCATTAAGTACCTACAATTTGCTTTTTCCAGGCTCACCGTGTAATGATAATGGTATTCCTACTAATTTACCATCATCCAGCACAATTATATCTGCATTCGGTGGACACCCTGTTGATCACTGTGGTAACTGTGTACTCAAGCTGGCTTATCAAGGCTTCTGTAAGCCATACCCTTTTCATGTTGTGGATATGGATGGTCCAAACATTTTAGGCCTCCCGACTTGTACGGATCTGAACCTAGTTATTCTGAACTTTGGCTTTAAAACTCAGAAAGCCGCAGAGCCAAGCCCGATACCAAAACCTATCTGTGATCCAGACCCAGTAGCCAAGGATGAACTGCTCAGGTGGTATGTTTTCAAGGCATTGGGTGTTTTCAATTTCATGTCACAGTTGATCCTACTGTACCCCCTGTTGTGCATCCTTCGCGCAGAGTTCCGGAAGCCCTCAAGGAACCCTTGAAAAAGGAGTTGGATTCGCTAGTCGACTAGGGAATCTTAGCGAAAGTTACCGAGCCAACTGATTGGGTTAACTCCCTTGTCTGTGTCACCAAGACCACTGGTGCACTGCCTCTTTGCCTGGATCCTAAGGACCTCAACCAAACCATCAAGAGGTTGTATTACTTCACACGTAGGCTTGAAGATGTTCTCCCGAAGCTTAATGGTGCGAAATGTTTCTCAATCCTGGTTGCACGCAGTGGGTATTGGAACATTAGGCTAGATCAGGAAAGCTCGCTCTATACCACCTTCAATTCGCCATTTGGAAGGTATAGGTCTTCGGCTTAATTTGTGCACAAGATGTTTTCCAAAGGAAGGTTAATGAAACTTTCGGCGTCCTAGCAGGTGTAACTGGAATCGCAGATGACATTGTTGTGTATGGCTACAACAGTGACTTCAGCGACTATGACGAAAACCTTCTTTCTGTTCTCCAACGTGCCCGGGAGACCGGTCAACGCTTCAACTTGGATTGATGCAAATTCAGGTGCACCCGTATTCCCTTCTTTGGTCATATTGTTGGTGCTGAAGGTCTTCAGCCTGACTCACGGAAGATACTGTCCATGGACCCATCATCCAGCAGTCGTTTCTTGGAATGGTCCAGTTCTTGCGCTGCTTTATTCCAAACCTGGCAACCGCAGCAGCTGACCTTTGGGGACTGACAAAGAAGACAAGTGAATTCATTTGGGGTCTAGAACACCAGTCTGCTGTGGACTGGATCAAACAATTAATCTCAACTCCTAAAGCGTTGCAATACTCCCTTTTCACGCACCGCCATCTTGGATTGTGTGGAGCACCAAAGCGAGGCTGGACGGGCATCAAGTTATTGGGGAAGGTTACGGTACAGTGATTTTAGTGGAGGCATACGTAATCATGGCCCACGATCATTGCAGTATAGTGTACTGTAACAACGACAAACGAAACGGAAGTGGTGAGAATTTGTCGTTTTTGAACTTCCCCTCAAATTCCTCACAGAGATCACAGTGGATTGCCGCTATAAAGCGAGATGAAGGGCCGCTTTTTGGGGTGAGTGTGCGAAGTCGTGACGAGCGAGTTATTTATACTAGTGATCGACTTTCTCTTTCGATTTAACCCTTTCACCACCAAAGGCCTCCCCTTTGACGAGTAAAATCGTCTGGCGTTAGACACAGTAAAATCTACAAAGTCCCCCTCGGTGGTGAAAGGGTTAAGGAGATAGTTTTTAACCCTTTCACCACCAAAGGCCTCCCCTTTGACGAGTAAAATCGTCTGGCGTTAGACACAGTAAAATCTACAAAGTCCCCCTCGGTGATGAAAGGGTTAAGACTCAGCTAGCACACGTTTTATTCATGAAATTTAAATAATGAATTTAATAAATACATATCCATTGCAGAGCAACTACAGTCAATTATTTTGCTGCTTTTGGCCCAAGCTGTCAAACGCACATAGCACTGATTTTTTTTTTGTTCATTTACTCGAATTTAACTCGTATTCTCCCTTGCTATCAGCGTTTCAATTTGTTGTTTTAAACTCGTTTCCTAGATCAAGAAAGGCTCTACTCTTGTGTGCTCCGCTCACTTTAAGCCAAGTGATATGTATAAAACTATAACCGGGCGAACACGCCTAAAACCAGCAGTTGTGCCATCCCAGTTTGCGTGGACCAAGGACGGTAAAAACCGACCACAAAATAAACTGCAAGAGTTAAAAAATATCGCAGAACAGCAAGCACAGGAGGAGCGACGACAAGGCTTTGTTGATTCATTCCGGCAGGATGTCAAGAAGGAGACTGAATCAGCAGGGCGGGAAGCCATTGTTAGTGCTGAGCCAATGGAGGAAGTGCCCACGAACGAACCGGATAACGAAAACGTACAGCCTACCGAACTGAGCCAGAGGAACAAATTGGAATACTTAAAACCAAAATCAAAGATCTAGAGCAACAAGTGAGAGATCTCCAAGAGTCCAAATTCGAAGGGGAAAATATTTCCAAGGATCCTGAATTGCTGACATTTTATACAGGCTTTACATCGAAAGAACTATTTGACAGCTTTTACAACTGGATTGAGCCGTATGCTAAAATCATGATAAAATGGTCCCAGATTCAGCGTGGCAGAGGTAAAGAAAACTACAAGCGAAGACGTAGCAGTGGTGATTTTGCATTGTCACTTTGTGACCAACGGTTTTTATTTATTATCAGACTAAGATTAGGTTTGCTGGAGACAGACTTAAGTGCCAATTTGGCCCACAACTGCTCAGATTAAAAGTACGATGCCTCAGTGCCTCAAAACCACATACCTTAAAACGAGGGTTATCCTAGACTGCACTGAGATCAAAGTCCAAAGGCCTAGCTCAAAGGTTCTGAACTCAGAATTGTACTCTGCATACAAGTCGCATACCACCTTTAAATGCTTAATTGGTATAGCTCCTCATGGCGCGGTAACATTTGTAAGTTCCCTGTACCAGGGAAGTATATCAGACAAAGAAATAACAAGGCGCAGCGGAATTCTGTCACTTATAGATGAAGGAGACGAGGTCATGGCAGACAAGGGTTTCCTAATTAAGGATTTAGTAGAAACCAAAAAAGCTACATTGACAATCCCTCCTTTCTTGTCAAAAACAAGGTCTTTGCAGTTCACTGCAAAAGAAGTAACAGAAACACAGCAGATTGCCCTCCTCTGTATTCATGTCGAGCGTACAATCAGGCGAATCAAAGAATATCAAAGTTTTGATAAAGTTAAGCCCCTTTCGTTGGCTGGTTCAGTAAACCAAATTTGGACCATATGCTGTCTTCTGACAAATCTTAGAGGGCCACTGTATTGAAACTTTAATTGCCTGTTAGTATTATTCCGCAAATCCTGACAACATTTGACACATCAAAAGAGTTAGCCTGGAACTTAGCAACATACGTGCTAAATAAACCAAAAAGTTGGATTTGATTTCACTAAGGAAAGTTGTTTCTAATTTGTGCGATTCCAGAAAATATCCAGACCTCTTCCTCCAGAAAGATGGGAAATTGGGATGGGAGGGGAAATTTTCCTGATTTTCCATTACATTAGACTTTCAAGATTTCATGGGAGAGGGTGAGTGCCCCCATTTAAGGGAGTTTTATATAATCACATTCTATATGCAGCTCACATGTATTGGCTACTGAGTCCAAAAACACCCTGAAGCCCTTCCTGAAATATTTTCAATCTACTGCTGCTGCTATTATCTAGTCCTGGCAGTAACATAGCCAGCATACATCCCGTTTCAAGTACTTGTAGAAAGTGCAGGTTTTGTCCTACATATGTTTTAAACTGTGCTTCAAAAGGTTGGCTATGCTCCTGCCTGTAACAGTTTAGGGAGAAATATTCAAAATAAAACTGATCTAATTTTCATCTTCATCTCTGAACAAAATTCTGCATCAAACCTCACTCTTTCACAATGAAAGTCAGATTTACAGTAAACATAAAAAATCTACCCATTCACAACCTATTACCAACATCTGTCCCATGATCTGGTAGTAATAGCTGTGTGTTTTTTAAAGTTTATATAGCCCATTGACACATTTCAGGTAGGGAAGCTCAGAGATAGAATCCTTCAGAGGGCACTTGATTTCCAGCAGCCCCCAGGGATTGTTTTCTGAGGCATCATAGACCCTTCGATCTGGAGAGGCAGCCAGGTGTGAGCAGGATGGGATGATGATGGGTGATGGAAGGATGGGAAAACATTGACATCCCCACTGTCAGCATATGCAGATGCTGCCTCTTCTTCGGTATTAATACCATGCCTCATGGCTGCAGTTTGTACAGTCTTCTTCAGTTGCCTAGCTGCCAGTGATTCAAAGTCTGCCCTTCGAGCACACACATCTTTAAATTTACTTGAGGATAGCCTCTGTGCCCTCAAGACATGCCACTTTTGAGTGTCAGACTGTTCCCTTGTCTCTTCTTCATATAAACAAGATTGTTCTAGTGATACACTTAGCCCTTCAATAAAGTTCAACTCCTGCAAAGTAGGCACAAATGCATATTGGTTTTCAAGCACTGGCAGATCAAATGCAGGTGCTTCTGGACCATCAACATTGATGTGAATTTTGGAATCACTTGTTATGTTCTGTCGCTGTTGGTATGATATCACAGAGCCACAAGCTACTTTCCCAAGTGTGCTATTTGCAAAGTCTAAATTGTCAGTTTCTCTAAGAATGCTGTTTATTTGCATGTCATCAAATTGCTTGAATATGTCTTTCACTGAATCAATAATTTGGAGTACTCGAAATTGTTCTGGAATGGGGTTATAAAGAGTGGACCGCACTCCATCCACCCTGCGTGCTTTCTTTTTTTCTTAACATCTTTGTTTGGGGGTTTCACCTGCTGCAGCAGCACCTCTTGTACCTCTCGTGGATTGCTTCCTGCTGTCCTTTGTGGGACATGCCATGTCTGTGGGGCGCTTGTTTTCGACATGGCAGAAGGTACACTTCTCAGACCTAGTTTTCTGTAGTGCTCAAGGAGATATACCAGCCCTGCGGCCTCGCAGTTGCAGGACGTACTTGTTATTTTGACTTCAGGAGCCCTTGATATTTCAACCTATAAATTATTTTAAAAGGGGCTCAATAACTGCTTTCAGTGTGTTCTATATGTCAAACACTAGTTTGCATCTCTTTGGTCAGCATTTCGAAAAAACTGAACCGAATGAACAAAAACGCAACAAGGCAAACTTGACATATTTTTGCTAGTTTATGCATCTTTCCTTCAATACACCGAGCAAAGTTGAAAATGTTTTCAAGCTCAAACTCAACTATAATGTCATACAAATACCTGCAACCTCCATGGTTCTTCATTTTTGTGCTGTGATTTGTAGCTTCGAGCTCTTACGACGACTCCTGTGTCTTGTGTTTTTACTGAAATTAAAGTGCGAATATGGATGTTTGAAATCATGAACAGGCTTTGGGTTAATTTCCAGAGCTTCTTGTTATCGTTTCTGTACATCAGGGGAGATTTCGAACGGCGAATCCAGGCATAAACCAAGGAACCAAGGATAAGCACAAAATAGCATCCCTAAAATAGTATAAATGGCGTGAATCGCGCCACAGTTCAAGTGCAATTTCCACTTGACGTGGACTGAAACCTACCATCGACATCAAAGATATAGCCCTCGCAGAAATTACCGTAACGCGAGTTATGACTTTCTTTGGGACTTCTCCATCCTTCTCGAGCCATTTTTGTATGAAAGTTGAGTCAAAATACGAAATATTTTTTAGAGATTTCGACCTAGAAGCGGAAAACACTCCCTCCGCCATTATGACTTACAAACAGGCATGCCCGTCCAGCCTCGCTTTGGTGCGCCACACAATCCAAGATGGCGGTGCGTGATGAGGGAGTATACTTTGACAGCGTCCAGCCTTAACTGTTCAGGTGGATGCCTCACAGAGGGGTTTAGGCGCAGTTCTCCTTCAAGCCAATGGTCCAGTGGAGTTTGCGAGCAAGTTGCTGTCTGAAACAGAGAGTCCTTACTGTAATATCGAGAGGAGATGCTAGCTGTTCTTTTTGGCCTGGAAATATTTCATTATTATGCTTATGGTAGGCCTGTTGTAGTAGAATCCGACCAAAAACCTCTTGCAGCTATCTTCAAAAAGCACCTCCCCGCATCGCTAGGATGATGCTGCGTATACAGAAGTACGATGCACAAATCAAGTACGTCCCTGGAAAGGATATACCCGTTGCTAAGGCCCTTTCAAGGATGATCAGTTCCTGTCACGATAAAGCTGTACAAGGCCTTGGTGTGTCTGTGCACGAGATCCATCAAAATGTCAATGCGAGCCCAACAAGGGTGGGTCAGATACAGGAAGAAACCGCCAAGGATCCAAACCTGTCAGCTTTGCGTGAAGTCATCATGGGTGGATGGTCTGAGAAGAGATCTGATTGTCCTGACCATCTTCATGCTTACTGGGATTATCGTGATGAGCTGATTGTAGCGGATGGTTTGATCCTCAAAGGCACACGCATCTTCATCCCTAAGTCGCTAGAGCCTGATGTGCTGCAGCGACTACATTATGCCCATCAGGGAGATGAGAAATGTAAGCTCAGGCCTAAGGGGTCAGTGTTCTGGGCAAACATCAACAAGAACATTGATGAACTGGTTAAGAGTTGCCCCCCGCCCCCCCCCCCCCCGCCCCAAGTCAGTCAGCGTCACCAGACGTTAAACACTAAGGAACCCTGCTGCCCATGATGTGCCCCAGAAGGCTTGGCATAATTTATGCTCTGATCTTTTCTATTGGAACAATACTTACTACTTGTTAGTAACTGACTACTACAGTACGTTTCCTGCGGTCAAGAAGCTTGCTAACACCCAGTCACCAACAGTCATTGCACACCTGAAGTCTATCTTCGAAGAACATGGGATCCCTAGCAAACTTGTTACAGACAACGGTCCCCAGTACGCATCTGCCGCCTTCCGTGAGTTCAACCATAGTTATGGGTTCACGCATGCCACGTCAAACCCGCTCTACCTTCAGTCCAATGGTCTAATTGAGAGGACAGTGCAGACTGTGAAAAATCTTCTACAAAAATGTAAGGAGTCTAGCCAGGATCCTCATATGGCAATGCTCTGTCTCCGTAGCAGCCCGCTCAGTCATGATCTACCATCACCTGCAGAACTCCTGAATGGCCGAGTGTATCAGACAAATCTGCCAGCTGTCTCTAAGCCATCGCTCTCTACAAATGGAGACACCAATGCTAAGCTACAAGTCAGACAGGACAAGCAGAAAAAGCAATATGATAAAACAGCCAGGCAGCCACTCTGTCCACTCTTCGCAGAAGACCATGTTCGCATTCTTAATCCAACAAGCGCTCTTACCTGGAGTACTTCAAAGAAACCGTCGCCATCTCCGCAGGACTGGAGAGTCTTTTCAGTTCTCTCAAAGTGAGGTCCCTGAGGATATTCCTGTAGCTGACTGTACCTTTCAAGCAGCTGATAATAAAGAATGTGGATCAAGCAGTGACTCTGTTTCCCCTGGAAGTGCTGCCTATTCTTCTGCTGAGCCAGAATCTGTCTCCTGTCTCCATATTTTATTTGTACGTATGAATTGATATCGTGTTTAAATAAAGCTGCAGATGATGATGACCTTTCGTAGACGTTTCTTCGCTGTTCTTTGAGGTTAAATTCGAGACCGTTACTTCAGAACAACCGATCAAGTTACTCAGGATGTTGTGGTATCAGTTTTTATCAATCATAACACCGGATTAAGTCCCAAAACGAGACATAAATACAAATCAAACACTAGTTTTGGGTTTTGCTAAAGGCGCTTCCTTTTCCCTTCCTCCACGCTACCCTCACTTCGCGCGTGCGTTCGCTTTCCCCTTCCCTTTCCCTTTCTAGCACCTGCCACGCAGGTTACGACAAAACAATCAATGTATGGCATCAAACTAACTTGCAGATAAGGAATACCAAACGTCGCACTGGGGAACAGTATACTTTAGGGGAAGCTGCAAACACGAGCAGGTGGACCTCAGTTATCCAGTCGGTAAACCCATTAACAGCAACACAACCCCACAGTGCTGACTGGTCTGAGGAGGAACCTAAAGATACCGCTGTACAATTCACAATAAAAGAACACCACCAAAACCACTCCCCAAACAACTCTCAGAAGCTTAACGACAAGTGCAGGTAAAACACTCCAGGAAGACTAAAAGTTGATTTATTTAATAGATAATTACTGAGGCTCGCAGCATTATTGGATACAATGCAGGCAGCTGAGAACGCAGGCCAAACCTATTGTTTCCTGCCTGCAATTATATCACCGAATGCTAGGGCCCTTTTGTATTTTTTTTTGAAAACAATAAATCAAACAATTAATGACATTGAACTGATGTGACGTACATGTGAAAAATGCAATCCTCAGAAACGAGTTATCAACTGTGTGTTTTTCAAGGTAGATGTCAATTTGCATATTGCTTGACAAAATGAAGCATCACAGTTATTTGTGAAAGTCAACTTGTTGTTTACAACGATGGCGAAAAGCCGCTCAGAAAGCAATTCGGAAGGAGAGATTTTCCTAACCCAATCAACATTTACTGTAAATTCAGAGGAATATGATGTAAGTACTTACTTTTGGTCGTTGTAATTGCGTTGGTTTTGCGTAGGTGTACATAATCAGATCTTCCGATCGTTGTTCAGGAATGGGTGTCGGCGAGTGAAGCGGGTGGAAAATGTTCAATTTCGCGAATAGTGAAGGTATACCTTATTTAAACTGCTGAATTCGGTGATATAATGCAGGCATAAAAAAATGGGTTTGGATGACGATCAGTAATCAATTTCTCATAAAATAGCTGTTACTTTGTTTCTCTGTATGTTTTTTTTGGCTCCCTTAACTTTACGAGCTTAACAGGCAATCAAATTTATAAATGCGTTACGTCGACGATGGTTAACAAGCTGAGAAACCTGTCATGCACCATCAAATGATAGGCGTGCATGGTTTGGGCCAAGTTACTGTCAAAAGTTAACTCACACATGGTTTTCATCCTAAGTAGTAACAGCTGGGACCTTGGTTTTTCATGCATACCCATTGCTGGGGACCTAAACGCAACAATTGTTGATGAACTGACTTTACATATCATGAGCTTGTAGACACAATGGTCTGGACAGCTTAAAAGCCTTAATGATGGTTCGCTATAGAGGGTTCCGAGACTATCTTTAGAGTTCCGCCATCCTGCCCCACCAAGAAACTTTACCCGACCCTGCCTGTTACAGCAGCGCTACTCCGAGTAACGTCTTAATTGAATGGGAATGTTATCATTTGGTAACTCAAGGTAGGACATTGAGTTGAAAACCTGTGATAAGTAGGGGGCACAGGACGATTCCAGGGCATGTATTTCAGTCTTTGTTTATTGATATGGTTCTTACCTAAGCCCCTACTCTGTTATATTACGGACATCGAAAATTGTTATGTTAGTTTTAAAATAAAAACGTTCTTATATGAGTCTTATCTTGAGGTGAGACATACAATCATGTACTACTACGTTACATAACTACAATGATGAATAATGACCACTCTATTTACTTTGTTTCTACGACTCGTTGTCTCATTTTAAGAGCTGAGGACGGTATTCTTCATGACGTTGAAACACTATCCAACAAACTCAATTGTGCCATAGTGAACGAAAATATCAGGCAAGTTTATCTATGATTATTAGATAACACGAGGTTGTTTTTCCATGTCTTACCTGAATGCAAGTTAATATATGAATATTCTGACCTCACATGTCCTAATGCAGGCATTGCCATTGAAACTTATTTGAAAATTGAGGGCGGCCACTATTATGACACCTCAACGAAATGCTTGATTTCCTTTCTATTAGGCGTGCTCTGACGTTGTTAAAACGTGGTGCGGATCCTAATATCCTTGTTAGTGGATTAAGTGCTCTTCACACTGCTGTGGGACTCGACTCTCCTCTCAATGTCCGTTTTACCCGGCTCCTGTTGGACTACGGCGGTGACCCTGATATCCCATCTGCCGATGGCCTGACACCCATTCACGTAGCCGCCATGTGGAACCGTGTAAACTGTCTTAAACTTCTGATAGACAGGGGAGGAAATCCCTATCGGCAAGACAAGGACGGCTCAAATGCACTCACACTAGCAAGGGCTTTTGAAGAGGACACCAGCGCGGATACATCACAATTCCTTGCAAAGCTTGATGACCGAATTTCTAAGCAGCTTACAGAAATGTCTTCAAGCTCAGTTTCGCTGAATTCCAACTTCTCTTTAGGTGGAAATTCCTATCCCCAGTCTATCCCAGTGAGCTGCGGCTTCTCAAGGAAAGAGCCGGGAAGGAGAGCGTCAGTGAGAACAGTTACTCGCAAGGTGTCGCGTAATTTTCGGCGAGTTTCGGGCCACTTTCGCCGGGGGATTGGACGAATTCGTAGCTTCCTTAGCAGTTCGTCGAGCAGTTGATCGATGTAGATTAGCGTTCTCATGAACTTGTTTTTTAGAATGTCAAAAAAGAGTGACATGTTATTCATTTATTTATTTTTCCCTTTAATTTATAATATTGAACGAGAACATTTTGTTTTGTATCAAGATTCGTACCATAAATATAATAGAACGTTTGATTTATATCTTATGCAGTTGGATGGTCGAAATGGTTTAAAGTGCTAAGTTCAAAGAACTCCAAGGCCACATGAGGTTATTAAATGAACTTACAGTAGATGACCTTCATTGGTTAATCAGTAAACAGTCTGTTTGGTTTTATTGGACGAGCGGTGACCTCCCGCGTTTGTTACGTCCCTGCACAGTGAGGAGTTTGCTAATTACATTACACCCAAAGCCTTGATGTTTTATATCTGAATAAATGAACAACCACGCTACACAACAGTATCTAAAGCACTGGTTTTATAATTTAGTTGGGTCGTACAAATGTTTTCAATATTTGGAATATCATGGAACAAAAGATCACATATAAAAAATATCTATCCTCTCTATTTAGTTATTAACCAAAATGTTCTGCATCAAGAATTGCTTCCTAATTCTAAAAAAAATGAAAGAAGACTAAGAATTAAATCGACAATATACCAGAAAAATACTGAGTGTGATCCTCTTAAAAATCGAAGCTGGTAGAAAGTAAGTAGAACAGTGTGTTAACTCACCTCCCGCACTTTTTCGAACGTGGAATTCAGCTTTTCATAAAGTCGACTTTTTCTGTGTTGCCCTCCAAGTACGAGAGCATCTTCAGCGAATTTCAGCAGGCCTTCTTTTTCATCCTATTATGAGTAACAGTTCCAATGACTGGTGTTAACACAGAGTCAGTCCAGCGCCATAACAGCACCCTAAACTTCCTTACTGGCTGGGTATTCAGGTAAACAACTGTCTTTAGGTCCAGTTGAACATTGCTTTCGTTTTGATTAAGGTGGCCGAACACAGTTTACACAGTTTTTGAAACTTGTGTAGCATTTATCTTTTATTCTAAAACCGTTGAACTCTAGGTACCCCAAATTGGCAGGACATGAGTTAAAAGGATAGACTTTCGAATTTTGATAGTTACGTTGACGTATGTGCTGTTGCCATGGTAACGTGACTGGATATAAACATCAATTTTAAATCGTTTTTTTATATTTGCGGAAAATTCAGTCGTTAGATTTTCTCTATCATTTGCCTGAGAGAAACTTGTCACAATACTCACATGTAAACACCATTCCAATGATATTTTAACAGACCGATTTTTAGCTATTCGTCCGAGAAAGATAACTCCATTATTTACAATTCCCTCTGTTAAATTTCAGAATTGTTGCAATAACCTACTTTCTTGTTTCCTGAAGTATTTTCCTGCCAAATTTCGTGAAATTCTAACGGCCAGTTTTCGAGAAATACGCGTATTTCGGAGACTGACCTGAAAGAGTTCAATCTCAATTTTTTGACTAACTACGCATGCGCTGCATTTAACTGGGTTCTTACGGTTCTCACGGTAACACAGAAAAACCTGCCAAATTTTGACTTTTTTCTGACTTACCATTCTAACAAGACTTAAGTTTACAACACACTATCATTTTAAGAAGAAATATGCCTCCCATAAAACTGCCTTAGAACAAAAAACTCATCACTCTTTCGGTTCCTTGTTTGTTGTTGTCTTATCCTTGTGCACGCGCTGCCTCGCACCAGCACCAACGACTGGAGAGCGCGCGCGAAAACTGTGTTCGGCCACCTTAACAATGCAAAATTTCAGAAAACGTAAGGGACTCAAAATGGCTGTGAAACAATCGACTCACCACTGTCTTGCTTCAGGAGATTGGAGGGAAGCAGTGCAAAAATGACTTTGTTTTAGGACGCACTATCCTAAAGAAACCCTATCATCTCGGGTAATCCCGACATCTACAAAAGGTATGCACAGTAATAGGAGTCACCATCCTTAAGAATACCAATTAAAATAGCAACAATATCATCTTTTACTTTTCCCGAAAAAAGAGAGGAGGGTCCAAACTGGGCGACTTTTGCACTTCATAACTCTCGGTTATGACTGTCATGTATCATTCAAATTATGTAACATCAAAACTAAAACTACTCCAACATCGTACGATAGCCCATACCTAATTTTGAATCTGTTCTTTTAATTTAAACTAACGAAGTATAGAAAAAGCAAGAAGGATAGCCCAAAAAAGGCAAATTAGAACATATGCTTGTGACGCCAAAGGTTTTGTTTTTGAAGGTGATAGACCTTTTAGGGGCAGGTTTGATTGGGTTGCCGCCGTCGCGACTGAACAGTCCGGGATATCCCTAAATTTAAGGACAGTCGTGACGTCACGGAGCTATTGTTTTCACCCAAAATGGCGGACGATTCGCGAACGTGTTATAAGTTGATTGAATCCTTTGTTTCCAGGCATTTCTGAGCTTTCATATGGGACATTTTTTGAAGATACCATTTGTCAACAGATAAGTAGCCATATTGGAAGTGTTTGGGAGAGGTTTTGTGAAATATATCGGTTTGTTTCTAGGCGAAAATCTGCGCGATGTAGGTGAAATTGTTGCCCGCGTTTCAAGGTACGTGGACAGTTATTAACATTATATTGTATTCAACGATTTTTCTTGAAGTTCTAAATATTTTTTCGCGATTGTTTTATTGATAAAGTTTCGTCTGAAATATGAAGATGGTAGACAATCTAGATTTCTGGTAGACTTTCTTGGAAGTTCGATCCCAAGATGGCCGCTGATGAGAATGTATTTCGGAGAAGTATTCTATATGTTGTGGGAGACGTATTGCGAGATCCACAGGCTTCTATGACTGAGGAGCTTTGTTTCGCCTGGACTGGCTACTCGATGTTGTAAACAGAAACGCAGATTCGTTGGGTACGATCGTAGACCTGAATCAAGTTCGCGCTCATAGCTGCTCTTCTTCAGCTCGAACTGCCGAGATGGTAGGGACTTTAAGCATCGACGACGGGAACGGCAACGGCGACGGAAAAACCGAGAAAATACTGGGGAGAGGACGCGGTTGTGGAGTGAAATTGGAAGCAGTTAAGCAGCCGCCGAAGACGCCAACTTCTCTCGAAATATTCCTTCGCGTTCAGCCATTTTAATGATGATATGACCGATGTAGATTTTTTACTGTTGTGCAAACTGAATACGTCAACAAATCAGTGCTGGAGAACGACAAGTGTTTATCGGAGATTAGATATCACATCTTTAGCCGAGGTAATGTAATAAAATAAAATAATAATAAAAAATTCACCAATATATTACCTAGAAGTAGCGACTAGATTAATATGAACTCAATTGAAATGTTCTGCATCGAAGGCCGGGATTTGCGAGAAACGCTTTAGCAGTACGAGCATGCATGTCAATTTCCATATCTTTACATCTAGGAATTTGAACTGAAAACTACGATATGATAGAGAATTTTGGACGTTAGTTTTGAGCAACACTGATGACTAGTTCTTTTTCTCGGCCAGGTTTAGTGTAAATTAACAGCTCTAGTATGTCTTATTTCGAATGCGAAAAAGTAATGTTAGAGAGAACTGTCGATAAACAGTGTGAGACTCGCAAATCATTTCTAATTTCGGAGGCATCGGCGCTAGCTTTTTGTTTTGAAACAGCCGACTGATGAAATTTTTTAAGCTTATAGTTTGGGGAAGAAAATCAGGCAACAACTCAATGATTCAATTCCTTGGTATCTTAAGGCATCAATCCATATTAAAATTATCAATTTGGGGGCAAAAATAGAGCTAAAATATGTGAAATGCTACTCACGTTTTCACTCAACGCCAAACTAAGCTTTCTCACGTCGGGCCCCGAAGCAGAACGTCAAAATATTTCGCGCCAGACATGCGCAATACGACATTTGGGTTTCCCTCAGAAGTCTCACGTCCCCGTTGCCGTTCGCGTTGTCGATGCTTAAAGTCCCTGGTCTTAAGCGGTCAACGGGGCAGACCGCGTTACCGTATTACAGAGGAACAGCTTCAGTTTTTGATTGATCGTCAATTCACTCTCCGGGAAAAAGGAACTTGTCCAGAAACTCTACGTTACAACGCAAGAGTACACATCGCGCCAGATGATGAATTTAAAAGGGATATTACCATGATAAGAAAGAACGCTGAGCAAAAATATGTCGACGCTCTCATTGAGTTTCACTATCGGCGAGAAGAGCGGAACAAAATTAAACTCACCAGGATCAAACAGCTAGAATCTAGAAATAATAATGATGTAAAACAACCTAAAGATAAGGCACACTCTATGGTCTCAGGACCAAATGTCGATCATCGAACATGCTGAGGTATATAAGGGCCAGAGATTTGAAAAGGAGTCTATTCTTGACGTACGCACGCACTTCAAACCGACAGATCCAATTCAAGCATTTCAGCTGGCATTTTAACTCCTGTCACTCTTCGGGCGTCAGCAAATTATCTAAGGAGGTTATTAGAACTAACTCCTCAAAAGAAAAATTTGAAGGAAACTCTGTTCTATTTAAACAAAAAAGATTTTAGATGTTATCCAGATAACCTTGTGAACATGACCCTGTCGGGAGTTAATTATAGTGAAAGAATGTCGTCTCTACAAAATAAACAAAAAACACGCAAACTAATTTTGCCGTTTGTTACAGAATATCGCCCATCAGTGCCTTTAGAATCTCAAACAGATTCTAATGAACAAATGACACCTTAATACAAAGCCAGCCTTTGCTAAGAAAAATCTTTAAAAATACACCCCCGATCTCATACAGAAAAGGGAGGTCTATGTGTGCCTCGTTAGAGCTAAACTTTGAAGGTCTTTGAATTTCCTATCGTGTTTCGCCTGTATACACCTTGAGCAGCCTATAAGAATTGTTCCCTACAGACGAAGATGGGCGGTCCGGGAACAGATCTAGCTGGGTATAAAGTCGAAAACAGCGACCTAAAATTTTGAATTATTCTTTGAGCGCGTGGCTCTGCCTGGATCCAACTGAGAAACCTCTGTTTCACTTGCATGACGGCGGACTGATGTCTCATTGCCATTCATTGTGGTATTGGTTGTTGTGTTGCTCCGACCCTCCTCTAACAATGAGATACATTGGGCTAAAAGTCCTCCCTCACAGGTAGTTTCCTCTCGAGCGACCATTTCAAACAAGGAATTAATTTTCTATACGCGGTGACTTAGGCATCGCATGTATGTTTATGAAGTACAATTTAGAACTAGTTGTTACCCAGGTTCTGCTCGGTTCCCCATTTGAGCCACACCCCCATCAGAATAGAAATTGAAGCGACAGAACAGAAATTGGATCAGTTGTTAATTGTTTCGTAATTTCTGTTTTGTTGCTCCAATTTCTGTTTTAGTGTCTTTATTTCACTTCTCGTGTCTTAATTTCTGTTCTGTTGCTTCAATTTCTTTTGTGGTGTCTCAATTTCTGTTCCAACTCTTTAGAAAAGAATTTGATTGCCAGTAAGGAAAATTGGAGATTCTGCATAACACAATTTGAAACATAATTTTGGCGGAGATCACCTCTCATACCTGCAAACATCAAAGGAGCAAAACAAAGAGGCCAAGATTTATGTTGGAGGGTCCATGACCATGCACATCTTTTGTTTTGCACCCGTGTACTATGCATGAACTACATAATTGCTTATGTTTCTATTTGGTTTATTGCATGAACACATGTGACCCCCACATCAGTGATTAGTGTTTGTCCAGTGTTGACACTGGACAAACACTGATGAAGGGGTTATCCCCGAAACGTCTGACTGTTAAAAATACAGTTTCTGAGCACTCAAAACAACAACAAAACTTTCATTTAGCATTCAACTCGAGTGCTACGCAGCAAAACATTTTTTGGACTATGAACGCATGTGACCATCTATTGTTATTTGTGCACGGCCAACCCTCAAAATAGCAAACAAAAAATATAACAAAGAACTTCGGTAGGTTTCATAACCATTTCCCTCTATTAACTATGATTTAGCTAACACCAATAATGCTGTACACTTCAACTACGTTCAGCACATTCAATACATTTATAGTTGATGCTTTTTTTATTTCAGGTCCTTTCATCAACCAAGAAGATCAAATAAAATGATTAAAAATGAATTGTCTGCCTGGTCTTTTGTTTTTAAGGCTGTATTTCACTGTTACTTCTTGAGCAAAGGGGAGTCACATGTTTATGGGCATTAGAATCCTGCTGGATTTACCTTGCATTAATTTCTTCAATCCCAGATTAAATCATGATAATGGCTTCAGGTGTTATTTTGAAATGAAAACAAAATTCAAATACATGTAAAGGGCTTTGCATTAGGTATCACTTACAAAAGGATTTTGGGTGTCCAGAAAATCAGAAATGAACTTTTAAGAATCGCCACGACTTCAGTCATTCTACTTGATTAAAATACAATGAACAACCAATTGCCATGCTACCTAATTCCTACTTTTATTCAGTCAAATCACTGCACGGTTACTGATTCCTCTTGTTGCATGGTTGTTACAACAGGTTCAATTTTAATCTGGTAATTGTTTATCAATCCTGCCACAAAATGGGATAAAGGTGTTTGCTTAAAATAGGCCTGCATGAATATTTTTATTTGTGCCTGTAAAGGGGTCACATTCAAGCGAGTATAAGCAGTTTTTAGTCGTGGATACGCGAAGCGTAGGGACGAGTATTTTGTTAGGGGTCAGATTATGCAAATTTGTCACTCACTCAGATGTAAACAAATCAATATGTCAACGGCATACCAATAGATATCGATTTTCCGAAGTATTGCCGGAACACCTCTATCGGCTTTCCTAAGTAATGTCTAAGGAGCAACAGTCGAACCGATGAACGGAAAGTAACTTTATTTCAGCTCGGTTCGAACTAATAAACGACAAAAGGAACGTCCGATTAAACAGCCGAACGGCGAAAGAAATTATAATCAATATTCCGTCACAAGCGCAGCTTCTCCTACGTTCATCCAATTCACGATCTGTGGAATTAATATATGAGCCGTTCAACCCAAGATATTTTCCAAGTGTGCACAGGAATTGACGACGGAAACTTTTGACACCAATATAGGTGCATTCGCGAAGCCATTTTCAGTGTTGGAAATAATATTCAACGCAGTCTAAAATTAAATTATTTTTAGGTGGCGCCATCGCGTCTAGCCTGCGTAGTAGACGTTAACTAACCCCGGTTAGTAACGTCTGCGAAGCAGCGCCCAATTCCGTACCAAAATTTGAGTACGCGTTATGATTGGCTCGTCAACAAAAGCCTTTAGTTGACGAGCCAATCACAGCATGTAATCAAATTCTGGTACAGAACAAGGAATTTGGCGCTGCTTCGCAGACGTTACTAACCGGGGTTAGTTTACATCTGCGACGCAGGCTACATCGCGTCTAGCCACAATGTAAACACAAGTTTGCTTTGAGAAATACTCTTCGTTTTAACTAAACGCGCCATTTTTTCAGTGAAAGTTTTGAATGAAACTTGTTTATTTTAATATCCAAAAGCATGGCGTCAATGGTTGTTTAAGAAAACGACGGCAAATGTTGCATTTCCCACCGGCAGTAAAAAACACAATTTGCATATGTCAAATTTCGGTTGCGTTCGTTCGACAGCTTTGTGTAACAGTTTCCTCGAAATACTGCAGTGTTTGGCTGGCTTCGTTTTGGCGAAATCGTCCCTTTGACTGATATTTTTCCGATGACACGGACAAGACAGAAACCTGTTCAGCTTTCAAAAGGAGCACATTTTTTTAAACTCCCACGATATCTCCCTGCCTCGATAATTCATTCAAACGCGAATATGTAAATATGCACCTGAGGTTAAATTGTGTTTAGTAAGCTCATGAGCAATAAAATTGATACTCAAAAGAGCTAGACGTTTGAACGCATTAAAACGTTTTTAAACACTTTCGAGAAAGAGTTTTCACGCGTTTAAACTAGTTAAAACGCCGTTTTCTCGAGTCACCTCGGCTTAATCCCCCTTATCGTAAATAAGTCTTCACAGTTGCACTTTGATTAATTTAATTCAGAATTGATACAGCCTCTACTCTGTATGATCACACATCTGTGGAAAATGAAAATAATTAAAACACGTACGCCTAGAGAATTAAAACGTTTTGCTTAAAAGACAACTCTACAAAAATGAAATGCACGTAAGCTTAATTAAAACAACAAGACAACTCATCGAACAATCTATAGTCATTTTTATTTACTTTCAACTGACCAGACCCCTTCTAAATATGTCTTATCTTTACTGGTTCGTTGACAAGAAAAAGGACAAGAAAGATATAAACAAACATCACTAACTTTATGAAGATGACTTGTTTAAGCTTATAGCTGAAATAGCCATAAAGCCGTCAACAATTTTTCTCCGCAAATGATCCCTGAAAGCTAATGGTGAAAATAACCGAGGCGAAGACACACATAAATGCAATTGACTTTCTCGCTTAAGGTGGCTGGTACCGGTTTTACTCGCGTGGAGAGTTTGGCCACTAGCGCGCGCGTCACACTTTTTACGCGCGAGATTTAAGGTGGCTGGTACCAGTTCTACTCGCGTGGAGAGTCTGGCTACTAGCGCGCGCGTCACACTTTACACGCGCGAGATTTGAAGAACGGGAAAAACAAAAACAAAGAGGCGGCGCGAAGCTTTCTTCGAGCAAGGATACGTTTGTCCTGCTCAGAACGAAATTCGCGTTTATCTGAGGCCGTATGTACTCCATCGACTTAAATTAATTCAATTTACATAGGAAAATTTGCTTCCGGAGATTGATAATGCATATTAAAGTTCTCTACTGCGATCGATCGTGTCGGGAACCGGGAGGATGAGAAGCCGGAAAGTAATCATAAAACTGCAAGAGTGGGATAGCACTTCAATTTTACTTACAGGTAATACAGCTCAACATTCTATCATTACTATGCCTCACCACCTCCTGTTGTTTGTCGTGAATCACATCTGCACTTGAAAAAAATTCAGGACTTCAACGGGGTTTGAACCCACAATTGACCTGCTCCCAACGTCAGTGGCTTCATAGCTCAGTTGACCTGCTCCCAACGTCAGTGGCTTCATAGCTCAGTTGGTTAGAGCATCGCACCGGTAATCGCGAGGTCACGGGTTCAAACCCCGTTGAAGTCCTGAATTTTTTTCAGGCTTCTTTTCGCAATTGCATAAATTGCGTTCACAACTGCGAGGATCATTCTTCATTTGATTTCATTTCCGCAGTTCATATATGATTCATTTCATATATCATTCACACTCATTTCTTTCACGGGATCATATGAACCCACAATTGACCTGCTCCCAACGTCAGTGGCTTCATAGCTCAGTTGGTTAGAGCATCGCACCGGTAATCGCGAGGTCACGGGTTCAAACCCCGTTGAAGTCCTGAATTTTTTTTTCAGGCTTCTTTTCGCAATTGCATAAATTGCGTTCACAACTGCGAGGATCATTCTTCATTTGACTAAATGTATAATTTAATCTTGCAAAAGTTTTCTCACGGCCTCGGTTTGCCTTTGTGTTCTTTTCTCTCAAAGTTTACGTCGTGAAAAAGCTGAAAACTGGTACTAACCACCTTTTTCTGTGTAAGGTTAGTTTTGCCCTGTTTAAAAAGAAATTTACGTTTATCAGAGGGCTTATCTACTCCATCGACTTTAATTTATTCAATTTATAGCAGAAAATTTGTGTCTGGAGCTCAGTGCTCAAGTTTTAAAGCCAAACTTCCCATCTGTGCTGCGATCGGTCGTGTTGAGGACCGGGAACGCAAGGACGCGAAAACTAATTGTACACCTCCAGATAAAGTAGACTATTGCTTCAATTTACCTGGTTCTATCTGCTTGGCCGCATTACTCGGCTTATGGCTCTTCTACTCCACGGCCATTGCGTATGCTGGTAAGAGTGACGACGAAAAGGAAAATTGTTTCAAGTCTCGGCGACGTAAAGGTTGCTTTGCGTCCGAAAGACGCGTTACCAATCTTAAAAATATTGCGATAGCTAGAGAAGCAAGAATTCGACGCAAAGAAAATCAACCAGAAGAAGAAGAAGACAATGAACCTCCGAGGAAAATTGGGACAAGGTCAAAACAGGTATTTCCTTTTAGTGTTGAACATTATTTTAACAACATTAGCTGCTACAAACTGTTTCATTTGGCTATCACGCCCACCTTCCACCCCTTTTGTGAGTTTTTTGTTATTATCGTTTTTGCAAGAGTTCAAATAAATAAATAAATTGAAATTGAAAATGCCTGACGTCAATCGGCTGATTATTTTATAATTACAGAGAACTAAACATGAAGTGGACATTTGCGGGACAAGACTGATTGACCTACACGTTCTCAGAAATGACCTGAAATCTTGTTCAAGCTGTCAGGCAGGTGAGTCAGCTTTGGAGACATGAAGACGTTTTGTCCCCAGTAGTAAACACATTAAACATTTGTTCAAAACGTTATTTTATTAACGCATTTTACAAAATAATACAACAATGCTTTGCTTGTGAAAGTATACATGATTAACAACAACACAACACCACCACCATCAACTAGTGCATAAATAAATTAATTAATCAATCTTGTATAAACAATATTTACAGAGCTCAGTTTGTAAGCAGTGTACTCACTCTGTCAGTAACCACACTGTAAGTTCATGCACCATCCCCGTTATTATTTTGATTTGGAACTCCTACAATAAATTAGTTAAGATTTTTATATATTCATATATTTATATTTTATGATTTTCATATATTCATTCTCAAAGTAAAATTCCTTGCCTTAACATACATGTATGAACCAAGATGCATGTTGTTCACACTAGATGACAGATTTTGTTTTTGGTCCCACAGGTCCATTATCCCTTCTAAACATCACTGAAGAAAAACAAAGTGGTCTTAGTAGTACCTTTAGTGTTAAATGCAGAGTCTGTGGTCACTTAAATGAAGTGAAATCCTCTGGAGAACACAGGGCTGGAAGCCGTGGTCCTCTTGTAAGTGATATCAATACCAGAGCAGCTTTAGGATCCCTACATGCTGGTATGGGAAATACACACCTGAATAATTTACTTTCAACATTGAACATACCAACTATGAATCATCGTCTGTTTAAACAAAGAGAAAGAGAAATTGGAAATGCTGTGGAGAAAGTTGCCAGAGAAAGCTGCAAAATTAATTTGAATTTAGAAAAAACAATGGCTGAGAAATCTTCTGGACCAACTGATGGTGGCATTGTAGGAATTGCAGTGTCATATGATATGGGCTGGCAGTAAAGGGGAAGGGGGCACAATTCTTCAACTGGTCATGGGGCTGCAATGGGGCTTGCTACTGGAAAGGTTGTCAGTTATTCCACCAGATGCAAGTCATGCAGGGTATGTAGCCACAACAATTAACTGGGAGAGAAAAGAAACACGACTGTCGGAAAAATCACTGTGGGTCATCAAAGTCAATGGAAAGGGATGTTGCATGTGAACTGTGGAGTAAAGCTCCTCAATCTGGAGTCAAATTTTCAATTTATGTTGGGGATGATGACTCAACAACCTTAGGAGACATCAAAAACAAAGTCCCCTATGGTGTTGAGAAATGGTCTGACATTGTTCATGTCAAGCGATCCCTAAATTCTAGACTTTATAACCTTAAGCACCGTTTCAAAGGATTGAACTGCTCAACTTTGAGTCAAAAGGTTATAAACTACTTGACTAAATGCTTCAGTTACTGTATAAACCAACATGCAGGAGATTCCAAGGCTCTCAAGTAAGGCCTAAAGTGCATCATTCCCCATGCATTCGGTGAGCACACATGTTGTGATGTCTCATGGTGTGGCTATAAACAAAATGCTGCAACTTATAACCACAGAGACTTACCAAATGGGAAAGATCTTTATGGAGAACCCTTAAAAAGGCACTAACTGAGATATTCAATGAATATTCAACTGACATTGTGGTCAATAAACTGACTCCCTGTGCAAATTCCCAGAGAAATGAGAGTCTTAACAGCACCATAGGTGCCAAAAATCCCAAAACACATTTTTATGGTGGTAGCGAAAGTAATGACTTCAGGGTTGCATGTGACAAATATTGGTTACAACTACACTGGAAAAACATTAGAAGCACTCAATATTGAACCTGGTTTTTACCACAACAAACATGTCATGGCAATGGACAAGAAAATAAATTATGACAAAGAAAGAAACAGGGGCACCCAACGAACCAAATCAACCAAAAGCTGTAGAAAGGCATTTTTAAGTACCTTATGGTGTTTGAAGTCTGTTTAAAGCGATGTTTTCATTAGCTAGAATAAGCTCATCTGTTCGGATTTCCTAGCTGAAATTTTAATTGCGCGAAAATGTTAGGGAACAAAATCTTCCTTTGAGAAAATGCAAGCTGAAATGAACTTTCCACAAACTTTCTAGGGAACGATTTTCTTTCCGAAAATGGTAGCTGACGTTTTTGTCTGCCAAAAACAGCAATTACGACCTTTCCGAAAAACTTAGGGGCTATGATTTCTCAATTGCGAATCTTTTAGGCTACGTTTTAGTTACGAAAATCCGAGTGCACTCTTAAATCGACGCCAAAAACCCAAGGTGAATTACCCTCCACCGAACAGATATCTACCGAAACTTGTCGTTGGGTGCCCCTGAAAGAAAGATAAAAAGGGAATTTAAGATCAGGTGAAACCAATTAACTCGACAAAAAAATTCACAAACACTCAGAAAGGAAGCAAATGAAGGTACCACATATGGATCTTCAGTGGGTCTAAATTTAGATACATCAGAACTTAGAACAGACTCTCAGTTTCATCTGCCTGCTAATGTATCAGTGAACGAATTAAAAAAATATGAAGAAATAGTACCACCCCACACACCAAGACCGAATGCAGATCCCTTGGCATATGATACAACAAAAAAGTTCAACTTCATTGTATTTGACACAGAGACAACATGTACGGGAAAGCTGGCTGAGCTATGTCAACTGTCTGCTGTGAGTGAAGATGGAAGAAAGGAATTCACCACTTTCATTCTCCCAAAAAGTAACATCAGCTTTGGGGCCTCCCTTGTGAACTGCTTAACTGTCAAGAACATTAAAGGTACAAGAACATTATGTAAAGCCAATAGTCCGGTCCAAAGTGTAAGCACAGAGGATGCACTTCGTGAGTTCCTACTTTACCTAAAGCAAGTACAAGCTTCTAGAGGTAACAATTCTGTAACTGTTCTTATTGGCCATAATTCTGCAACCTTCGATGTCCCTATTCTTCTACGAAACAGCGACACTAGCTTCAAAAATAACCTTACTGAAATGAACGTTTACTTTTCGGATAGTCAGCTTCTGATGAAAAGTCTAATCAAAGACAAACACCAAGCACTTCAACTTGAGAATGGTGGATTCTGCAAACCAAACCAAGGGAGCCTCTACACCCACCTTTTCAACGAACAGTTCGATGCTCACGATGCTTTGGAGGATGTCAGAGCACTAAGAAGAATCCTTTTTGACTCCCATTTAAGCCTGAGCAAAAAAACCATCGTTGAGAATTCCAGTGTCACCAGCGTTTCACAAGCGGTTGAAAAAATGCTCTACCTTGATCGACGCCATGAGCTTCTTCTCACATTTAGCAACAAATTGTTCGATGCAAGTGACGACAATGGCCCGATTAAAAGATCCATGGCTCAGAACATCGCCGGTAGTGGTCTCTCGTACGACGATCTCCGTAAACTTTACTCGACTGTTGGTAAAAGGGCAGTTGTCGCCATTCTGTCGAATCCACCTTCCACCTCATTATCCAAGACACGTACAAAAAGAATACTTGCCGCCATCGTCGCGCACTTCGATGAAAAGAGCCACGAAGAATAAGAATAAATGTTCCTTGTAACTTTTACTTACAGTTGCAGTTCAACATTCCACTATAAAACGTCTCACCACCTCCTGTTCTTTGTCGCGAAACACATGTCAGAATCAACGCAGTTGACATGACATGTGTTACGTTCCGCGAGCAGTTTACTCAATTGCACGCTTTCCCTTGATGTTAAAACGGTCGTTAGTCATGCCAAACGTTGTGAAGGAATCCCGTAAAGTTAGCCGAAACGTTCTACGAAACATCAAAAGGAACAATTTTGAACTAAATCCACCGTACGTAGTGAAATCAACATTGCGCGTGGACTGCATACAAAGCTACGGTAGGTGCCTGCGCGTTTACGCGTAATGGTTAGCGGCAGTCAGCTCAGCGCATGAGCAAATGTCGATCTTTTAGAATCCAGATTTTGAAATGCGCGAAAACGCGCGTGGAAAATGCTCAACTCACGAAGGTTTTTGCAAGAAAGCGAACCCGGTGACCCCCTTTTTTTATTGTTTCAACATTTTTGTCTTGTAAAGAGGAAACGTCACACAAAGTTCAAGAAAATTCTATCAGAGAAATTTTACATTACTAATAAATTGCCTTTTCACGCGTTTTTAAAAATCCGCTTGATAAAAAATTTTTAAAAACGTTTTGCAGTTTCCTTTTCAAATGGCAAAAGTAATCACATGAAAAAAATAGGGGGTCACCGAGTTAGTTTTCAAATTATAAGTGCCAGAAGTTTAAATGCAGCTCTGAATAACGATCAAGTACCGTTGCCATGGTAACAGCTGATGACGTAACAGTTGTTATTTTTGGTCAACAACTAAATGTATAATTTAATCTTTCAAAAGTTTTCTTATGGCCTTGATTTGCCTTTGTGGTTTTTTCTTTCAAAGTTAACGTTGTGAAAAAGCTGAAAACTGGTACCAGCCACCTTAAGCTCTCACGTTACGTTGATTTTTGCTTCTGATGATCGTGGACGTATTTCGAAAACCTTCTCGCATTGTTCCGTCACGGCTCTTGCCATAGCTTTATACCGTTTCCTTCATTTCTCGTTCGAAAGACAGCATAACGAAGCTCAGTGGCCGCCATTTTGAAAAGCGTGGTTGTTTGACTGTGTTTTGACACGTGACACACAGATTCTAACATGGATTCTCATTGGCTGAAACACGAGTCGGGCCTGTCCTTAAATTTAGGGATATTCCGGACTGCTGAATGTCACTTGGCACTTACTTCGAGTTCATAAATCTCTTGCAAGAGATTTCTGATTAGCACCTGTTTCCCAGCGGTCGTATCCTGATCAACCTGAAATTTCAATATGAATGCATAATGCCTCCTGCGCTACTTAGTTCCTGCAGTTCCTTCTTAAGTTCTTTAAGTTCTTACTTTAAAGCTTAGGAACTTAAAAGTTCCTAAGCTACTTAAGCTCCTTAATTCCTACTTAATCCTGGCAGGTTACATAGCCTGAGGCATGTATACCGTGTTGACCTGAGTTACCTAACCAGCTGCTCATCGCCCTTTCGTTTCGTCTTTATAGATGTCAGTATAAGGTTCTGTAAATAAAAAAAATAACAGGAAAACAGTGCTTCAAATCAGACCCTCTCGAGTTTCGTTGATTGTTTATCGTATTTGTAACAAAGTTTGAACGTCATACTATAAGACCCCCTTAGATGTTTTACTAAAAGTGAGAAGGGGGGATTAAAACTCTAATTTCTCAAGAGAATTTGATGATGGACTGGGTACGTCATGCATATATTGTCATATGGAAGCTGGTCAAGTAACTATACTTGACTCATTTGAATTCACTTTCTGGTCGTTTGTGAAAATTGCTCTAAATAACTGTTTTGGGTCATTAATGCTGGTTCCCGAGCTCATCATCAAGAGCTGCATGCATGTTTACAAAGACTTTAAAATGCGATGTGAATAAGTTTGTGACGTCAAATCAAGAATATACCCAAGCCCCTTCTGACTCGGTCGTGGGGCAGACGATGGCCAGATTTTACAACTTTAACACCCTAGAAAAGTCAAAATAACTAGTCAAGATTTAGTAAAAAAAAAAAAGGCGCAATGCGTTTCAAACAGGTGCAAAGATTTATTTTAGCGAAAAAAAAAAAATGGGTTTAGGTGCACTTTAAATCTTGCCAATTTTAAAGAAGTGCTTATTGGCACTGTGAATGTAACAAACTTTGTTGATCGCATCAAGCTGCTCACAGTTTGTTGTTCATGGAAAACTGTTGATGCCGGATTGAAGCCTGGCGTGCGTTTCTCGAAACCCCGGAAACTTTTCGGGTCTATTTCGCGTGCCACAGTTCCTTCATATCTTAAAAACGAAGACGTATCCGGTCGTGAAATTTTGCAACAAATTTTCCCTCTCGTATCTTGAAATCATAGTTAAAGGCCAGCTTTTTAGAATAGATAATGATAGTTTACGGGCCTTTCGAGAAACGGCCCCTGGTCAGAGACTTGTAAGAAAATAGTAAATTGTTTGGGGGAGCCTTTTCCGCTAAAAGATAGGTGGAAATTCTCAGGACGCAACAGGGGCAGATTCTTGCTGTTTGGCTGCTTGCTTGAGGTTGCTGATAAACATTGAGCAGACTGAGCTCTTGTTTGTTTCTCCTTTTTTTCCAAACTTTCTCTTTAATTTGGAAGCAGAAGAGCTGTTTTCTAAGGATTCGGTTGAAAAAAGGTTTGTCCCGACTGCTGGTTTGCGCGGTAAGATTTTCATTTAATTATTGCACTAGTTTGGAGCTGATATGTTGTTTTCATTTCATTTCTATAATATTACTTTGCTGGAGAAGTGCATTGTCATGCCTGACTCAGACGTTTTTCCCTTTTCACTTCATACGTAACAAACACTTTTGCACTGGTATTTCTTTAAAGGATGGCAAAACCTGCAGGTTTAAAATTTGAAATTGGCATGGAATTTGTAAATGGGAAAAAGTGTTCAGTTTCCATGCTTTCACTTTTACCAGCTTTTTAGGGCTAAAATTTGAGGTATTCAAACCTTCTATGCAATGAACTAGAATAAAGCCAATCTGTTGAACTGTTCTTTCATAACATTCGAAAGATTGATGGTAGGTATAGGCAAAACACATCCATTTTTGACAAAATGAAACTTTGAAGATTTTGTCTCTCTGTAAATTACAACCAGAGTCAGTCCACAGGTTTAGGTGTTCACGACATAGATCAGTACAAACATACCTTAAAAGCTCTATTAAGCCCCCCGTTTGGAAGTCGGTTTTTGTAATAAGCCCCCATCCTCTCTAATAAGCCTCCCCCTTTTTTGGGACACGAGATTTTGTAATTAGTCCCACTTATTCCCTCTTACGAAATCCACTTCATGCGGCCCAGTTGGTTTGTTTTAAACAAATATACAGCTCTGTATCAAATACCAAAGTTTTCACTGCAGTTGTTGAGTTTTGTACAAAAACTATTTTTAGACGTAAACGGCGTGTTTAAGATTTGAAATAAGCCCCTTCCCCCCTCCTTTCTAATAAGCCCCCTCTCTAATAAGCCCCCCGTTAATGAGGCTTGAAATTAAATAAGCCCCCGGGGGATTAATAGAGCTTTTACGGTAATGTGTAAAAAATTGTTTCTTGCCTCACTAACTTTGTTTTGAAATCCAGTGACTCAAAGTGATCACAGGTTTTGTTTGGAAAAAGTACCTATTTGTACAAAAACGTGTTCAACGATAACAATACTCTCGTTTAAGGCCGCCGGCGCAGGACATTTAAGGTGATTCCTCTCAATTGCATGGCGCATCCTTACTGCGCATAATTTATGGCGTCATTTAGCGCGCGCTCGTGCGCGCGTGCACTAGAAACATTGCGAATTTGCCTTGACATTGAGCTTTTTCAGCTGAAATTTTAACTTTGTCGTCGTGTTGTAAAGAAACGAGCACGGTGACCCCCTTTTTTATTGGTGTAATGTACTTGTAATAGGCACAAGACAAACATATTTTAAGGAGAAAAAACGTTTTATAGTACAAGTTGGATAATTTATATATAAATGGGGTGAAACTCTGCGTTTGGAGCCAGGAAGGAGTTTGAGATGATGACGAAGTGGTCCAATTTCCTCACAACATTTGCAAGATCGGGCAATTTGAAATCACAATACTAAAAGAACATAGCCCAGAAAAACAATTAGGCTCTAGTTTTCACTACTATTCATAGTTTTTGCTACATAATAACAGCTTCCTTCAGTTGTTCATGCGTCGAACATTTCTCGCACAACTCCGTAAAAACACTTTGAACAACGAGTATGCAGGGCTAAAACAAGCACAGCGACCCCATCTTTTAATTGCATTTTCTCAATGTCCTATGCATGACTATCAATTGTGCCAAGTCTGAAAAAAATCTTAATAGTACATCCTTTTCAGGGGAATTACCTTAAAATCAATACGTATGTATTTAGTAAAAGAGAAGCACGAACCGTGACGAGATTCCGACGATGCACGGAATATTCATGAGAAGAGTTTTTACATTCTAAATTTAATCAATACAATGTGTGTTCGGCGTGTTGCTAATTTCACGTGTGATTGAATCTCGAAATTTGAACTTCTTACACATTTTCGAATACGTCAGCGGACTCGTTCGACCTTCGGAGAAGGAAAATTAAATTACTGTAATTTTGTGTCCGAGTTTTCGTTACGGATATAGAACTTCAGGAACTGATACAGCAGGGAGTTAAACTTAGTATGCTATACTGTGATGTGACGTAAACAAACTTTACGAAGATCAGACGCTTTAAACAGTTTCAGTCATATGGAAGCCAATAACTTTCAACGAGTCTTGAAACTGAGATATCTGTTTCTGTCACATTACAGAAGAGGTAATAAAACGTTTTACTTTACTGCGCTTCTCAATCAGAAAAATAGGACATAAACATTGATTTTCCCTGTTCTAACTCAAGCAGCCTAAAATATCACGGTAAATCGCGATCCGCCTATAAAACGACAATCAAGGTGTAATTCCATCATCCACGAAGATCCCTGCCAAATTTCAGTGGAATCGACCCTCAAAATTCAGAGATTTGAAGCTTGAAAATGAACCACCTACGCCAAAAATTCGGTTAATGAATTTATTCATAGGCAAGTGTCCTGCGCGACCTTAAGCCACTGTAGGTTTTGGCAACATCAACGACTGCGACCTTTTAATTTTTAACTGAGGAAGGAAGAAGAAGGCAAAAGCTTAACATCGCCATATTGCATTTACACATAGCTTCGCGTTCAATTGTTCACCTCTAAATGCGATTGATAAAAGCCGGTCAGTAGTTGTACTGGCCCACAAGGAACCATGTTGACAGGTACTCATCAAACGAATCACCATGGCAACCGGGACTGTGAATGAGATGCATAGGGTTTCGATTGGTAGATGTTTAAAAGGGGACGACGTAACAAGGGATTTGAAAACTAGTCCCGCCCACTGGAAGTGGAGTCGTCACGTCAGACACCGGACGTGACACACAATATAGAGGAAAAAAACAACCTTCTAATAGGAAAACACCTAGAAAGTGACAAACGGGAACGTGTGCGGGGTCCTGGTGACCACCCGTCCCTGGTGCAGCAAAGAAAAGATATTTACAAGTCCATTGTCTCGAATTTATAGTCGCGAGTGCACGATGAGAAGATGGGTGTATACCACGTTACCCGGGAATGGGGGATATCCCTGTTTAAGGGCGCGAGTTGCCAATGGGAGGAGTGTATGTCACGTTAGGGGGATGGGGAGGTACCTCTCTTCATAGTCTTTATAGTATCAACCACACCATTTTTAACAGCCACTCATCAAATAACGTCACAATACAAAAGACATTGACAAGAAGCAAAGGTTTTTCGTAGACCGGAAGTTAGGGTTAGGGGATTGGAATAACCAGGACAACGAACCCTACCCAGTGGAATTTGGCCATGGCAACTGTCACACAAAAACAATCCACGCAATATTTTTTCCGAAATAAAGTTTAATGACAACCTACCTCAAAAAGGCTGACGTAAGAAGCGGGAACTTGTGGAGTCCTAGTTACACGCCCATCCCTTTTCTTCTTTGTATAGTGAAAAAGTTATGCACAAAAAAGAGGTGGTGGTAGCTAAGGAAACCCGAACTGACAGTACGACTAATGAAGGCGACCGTCCATAGTCGGTACCATCGATGCCGATCAGCCCTTTGAACAAATCATATTTACAAGTCCTCATCGATTAGGAGGTCCGCCACGTTGCCGTAACCCTCGTCTGTCTAAGATCGGTAGCCGAAGGGATCCGTCATGTACGCGATAGGATCGAAGGCACGTTTCGAGTAGACCAATCTGTAGTCTTTGTGGTGGCGCGGGTGGACAACCGATAAGCCTTGCAATCGCAATGAATCGAGTGGCTCTGATTGACACTGGTGGGCCTCCGAGCGTCCAAAGGATGTTGCAGCTCGTCTGTGTTTTGACGTAGGACCTCAGAGTTGAGTTGGGCGTGGCCTTCACTATTGAAAGAGAAGCCACGCACCTTGTAGTGAGCCTTGCCGTTCGCCGCCTTCTACTCATACATTTTCGGCCCTCCCTAACAGAATTCCACAATGCGGTCGTCGCAATCTTACTCGCAGGTGAAGTCACCCAGAAAGTCATCCAACCTTAGGGTCTGTTGATCAATACGCCCTCTTTCTCCTCGAACAAGTCTATGTCCGGCAACCGTCAGAGCTCTCACTCACAAGAGCCTGTAAGATGATGTAGAAGTTCAGAATTATAGGCAGGATCTTGGCCATTCAGACCTTTGTAGACTAACAACAGTACTTTGAAAATGATTCTTAAACCAGACGGGGAGTGGACGAATGACAACGTTAATTTCAAAACAAACAAACAAACAAAAAAACCGGTAGTGGTACCTCTGGACTTGTTGCCTGAGCGTCGTACCGTCACGATGAAGCCCGAGATTTCAACCCGCGCGTCGCTTATACCGGCTTGGAGTGCTTTGTCCTTCGCTGCTTTTTTCAGATACCCGCAGGCAGTGAGGGAGAGATAAGTCGGCCCCTAGACCATATGTGACAAACCCCTTTCTTACTCGCAGCTGTGTTCTGCTCCGCTCCACCCCTATATATAAGATTTCTCGATATTTATACCACGATGTATTCATTGAATTCTCCATATGGTACGCAACTGCGTACACGGAGGTTACGCATGCGCATTTGTTAAAAATGATAATTTGATAAAAGAAGCGACGTAACCGCCCGTTACAAAGTTGTTGTTTCAAACTGGCACAGATTACGTTTTTAGAAAGGTGGTTCCAACACCAAGATCCAAGGCCGGAAGAAACGTTAGCGTAAATTGATTGGTCGATCGTCGATAGAGATGTTTCCTGGAAAGAGTTCTTAACACCAGAGGAAAGAGTTTCATAGCAACCAATAATTTCCACACTTTCTGGGCTAATGTTAGGAAGTGTACGAAGTACACTTACTTCTCCTGTAGGGAATTCTGCCTCGCAATTGACTTTCTTATCGACAACATCCACGTTCGCTTCGGAAACTCCGTTTTTCGGCGAGTTATTGGTATACCAGTGGGCACTAACAACGCACCTTGGTTGGCTGATCTGTTCCTTCACACCTTCGAGTATGATTCTTTAATTTTCGCCTACATTTTGAAACGAGTGACATAATAAGACATTTTAAAAGCTAATGACGGTCAGATACACTATAATCATTACTTTTACACACTCTAAGGATGTACATACGTCTTAGGGCTCAAATCACCAAAATGCTTATCCCAACTGGTAGTACTCTCCTGAAATGTTACACTTGAAAGCTTCAGCTTCAGATACAGTAAACGATTAACGTTGACAATTGGGTAAGGAGGAGACAGGGTCGTTCTTCTTCTTATGATAAGTTCCTTGGCCTTGCTCAGGTTAAGTTTCATCAAATTTTCCTCTGATTCTTGCTTCCTCAGAGGCATTATCATTTACACTAAGCCCAACAGGTGTACTACACCACGTAATGTCATCTGCATATTTTGTCATTAAAGAACTATGGGAGGTGTTACTGTCACTGTCACTGTCACTGTCACTATCACTGTCACTGTGTGAGGGAATACAATGAAAACGCACGTAGCAGCATGATAACTTATCACTTTTCGAGGCCAAATTAATTTTGAGAAAAACTCCTCCCAAGATGAAAATGACTTTACCCTTGTTTGACCCGAGCCTGAGTTTTATTTTTTTGTGCGGTAGGCTGTTTTCGATTACTGTGATGTTGTCGGAGCAATGTGGATAAAGGGCCTACAAAAACGTTAGAATAGAGCAGCACGAATAATTACCTTCAGTTCAGTTCAGTTCAGTTCCTTATTTTTCTAATAAATATAATTTACAAGTTGGACATGCCCACAGGTAGCTAATGCTAATCTAGGTGGGTCATGTCTTAACTAAAGAGAGGGTGTAGACAAGCAGAAATCAGACAAATAAATGTACAAGTGCATAAATTGTAAAATTAAGTTTATGAGTTAATTAGTACCTTACTAGGAGAAAGCGCTATTAGATAGCTTATTTTTACAAAACACTTAATAGATCTAAATCTGCAATGATACAATTAATACTAAACTTATTATTCTGAAAATACAATAAAATTTTAGCAAAACTTGACCTTTTTAATGATGTTCCATATATCAAGATAGGAGTCTACCGAAATCAGAATGTCTCTTTTGTAAAGTCATATTTTGAAAGATTTGTTTATGTCAGAGACATCACGTTCCAAAGTGTTGTACCGATTCTAGAAAACGAGTTGAGTTGAATAGAAAGTCTAGAGCTTTGTGTGTAAAAGTTGTTCGGGGCAGAGGATCGAGTATTATAAGAGTGAATATTAGAAATGTCTTGAAACAGGTCTCGAATATTTCTAGGTGCATTTCTGTGTCTAATGTCAAACATCAACTTAGCTGTAAGTTCATAATGAGAAAATTGTATCGGTAAGACGCCGGCATCGGAAAATAGAGGAATTGCGTGCTGATTGTGGTCAGAAAAATAAATAAAACGGAGGGCTCGTTTTTACAGCTTGAGAAGCTTATCAAGATATGATTTACATGCTTGGCCCCAAGCTGTCAAACCGTAGCTTCAATAAGGTGCAATGAAAAAACGATAGATATTTAAGAGTGTGTTTCGGAACAAAATGTCGGAGTTTAGATATTAGACCTACGGTTCAGCTAATTTCAATTGCTATATGATCAATATGGTGTTTCCAAGATAAATTATTATCAATTAGGATCCCTAGATATTTTACGAACTCCTTACATTCTAAAGTTACATTTTTATTTTGCTCGTTATCAAATCTCATAATTTTAGGTTGGAAGGTAAGTTTTCTTTGAGCTGGAGAAAATATGACGAAGTTTGTTTGTTTGCTTGTTTGTTTGTTTTTTATATACATTCAGGGTCAATGTATTTGCCGTTAGCCAATCATACAGTTTGCAGAGTTCCTGGTTCGCAGTTAGCTCCAGTGACCGAAGATTTTTGTCAGCATATAGGATATTCGTGTCGTCAGGAAACAGGAAAACCTTGAGCTGTTTTTAAGATTCTTGAATGTCGTTAATATAGATTAGGAAAAGTAGTGGGCCCAAGACGGAGCCTTACGGTACAACACAAGTAGTATCTTTTCTAGAAGATATATGCCAATCTATTTGAGTTGTTTGTGATCGGCCTTGTAGATAAGAAGGAAACCAATTATTTATGACACCACGGAAGCCATAGTGATCCAGCTTATGCAGTAGAATTTTGTGGTCTACAGTGTCAAAAGCTTTCTTAAGGTCAATAAAACTCCACACGAGAATAGGCGTTTGTCCATGTTTGCATGTACGGTGCTTACAATATCCAGAATTGCATGCTGAGCTGAAAGTGTTTTACGAAAGCCATATTGAGATGGAGAAAGCAGATTATTTTGTTCAATGAAAGATTCCTTTCTCTGGAAAATCAAATTTTCAAAGATTCTGTTAAAATTAGACAGCAAAGAAATTGGCCTATAATTACTTGGATCAGTATTGTCATCTGTTTTAAAGACAGGAATAATCTTTGCCATCTTTAACTTATTCGGGTATCGACTCCGGTCCAAATAGATAGATTTATGATTTCAGCAAGAGTATTACTGGTAACATTCGACGAGCACTTCATTATCTGCTTTGGACATGAACATAAGCCATGAGATTTATTATTGGGTATTCGAGAAATTTCTAGTTTCTCTTCTGTTGGGGTTACTAAATTGAAAGCAAACGACGTATCAGGAGAGTTAGATCTGTTCAGAAACTGATCATTTGGTATAATATTGCTGTTTGCTTATACGTGTTAAAGTAGACATTTTATTTCTATACAGTGTTATGATGTACGTTCTGCAGATATTATCAGGCAACTTAATCGAGAAACGCTTGCTTCAAAGCGCGAAAAACACTTAACTCTTTCCCAGCGGGCTCTGTAACTTAGAGGTCCTGGAAGACCGGTGCTTTGAAAACCTGCAACTTTCTCAAATCTCGGACTATGTTACATATGGGCCATTATTATTGCCAAATACACGGTTGCTTAGACTTCAAACCCCTTTAAAATCTTCCCATGTGAGTTCAGTGTGAAGAATTGTAAAAGACATGAAGTAAAAAAATCGTTTAACTTATCTGTAAGTGTTGAAGGTAATTGTGCAATTGCTAAACTGACAGTTTGGCATAATTGGTTGAACTGAGTGTGTTTGGCTTGAAGCCGGAAAACGTACATGCACTTCGCCACCGGCCGTGGTCTGTTTTTTTGGTGTTTTCTGGCACGGAATCAGTCGGCTCTAACTTTTGAAGATCGTCTTCCCCTATCTGAGAAGATTGAGAATTTACAAATTCTTCGTTGTTTTTTGTGTTTTCTCCCATGCTTTGGTTTTTGAAAATAGCTCCGTGATTTCTTTTAGCAACGCTGCAAGAAAACGGCGCGAACATCGTAATGGCTTCTCAATTTTTATTGGCTGCTTCAATCGTACGATAATTTGATTAAAATTTTTCATTGGTTTATTTCAGTGGGCTTATGCATTTTAGCCCGAAAAATGAGCCACAACGCCCGACAAAGTGATGATAATAATAATAATAAGCATTTATGTTTATATAGCGCTAAATTGACTACTTCTTCATAGCCCTTTACAATATCTTCTTTATAATTAAAAAAATTTCAGGTTAATAAAAAGAAATCCAATAATTGTTAAAAAGGCTATTTAAACTATGATTGTTAGCTAAAAGCAGTTTTAAATAAATATGTCTTCAAAGTCTTTCTTTAAAAATTGTTAAAGCCTCTGATCATCTAATAGATAATCGAAGTTCATTCCACAGTTTTGGACCAGCAACGGAAAAAGCTCTGTCTCCATATGTCGTTGGGATGCTCAAGAATTATTGTGAAGAGGAACGTAGTGAACGAGAGCCAGTACGATGATGTAAAAGTTCAGAAATATAGGCAGGATCTTGGCCATTCAGACCTTTGTAGACTAACAACAGTACTTTGAAAATGATTCTTAAGCCAGACGGGGAGTGGACGAATGACAACGTTAATTTCAAAACAAAACAAAACAAAAAAACCGGTAGTGGTACCTCTGGACTTGTTGCCTGAGCGTCGTACCGTCACGATGAAGCCCGAGATTTCAACCCGCGCGTCGCTTATACCGGCTTGGAGTGCTTTGTCCTTCGCTGCTTTTTTCAGATACCCGCAGGCAGTGAGGGAGAGATAAGTCGGCCCCTAGACCATATGTGACAAACCCCTTTCTTACTCGCAGCTGTGTTCCGCTCCGCTCCACGCCTATATATATAAGATTTATCGATATTTATACCACGATGTATTCATTGAGTTCTCCATATGGTACGCAACTGCGTACACGGAGGTTACGCATGCGCATTTGCTAAAAATGATAATTTGATAAAAGAAGCGACGTAACCTCTCCCGTTAAAAAGTTGTTGTTTCAAACTGGCACAGATTACGTTTTTAGAAAGGTGGTTCCAACACCAAGATCCAAGGCCGGAAGAAACCTTAGCGTAAATTGATTGGTCGATCGTCGATAGAGATGTTTCCTGGAAAGAGTTCTTAACACTAGAGGAAAGAGTTTCATAGCAACCAATAATTTCCACACTTTCTGGGCTAATGTTAGGAAGTGTACGAAGTACACTTACTTCTCCTGTAGGGAATTCTGCCTCGCAATTGACTTTCTTATCGACAACATCCACGTTCGCTTCGGAAACTCCGTTTTTCGGCGAGTTATTGGTATACCAGTGGGCACTAACAGCGCACCTTGGTTGGCTGATCTGTTCCTTCACACCTTCGAGTATGATTCTTTAATTTTCGCCTACATATGGAAACGAGTGACACAATAAGACATTTTAAAAGCTAATGACGGTCAGATACACTATAACCATTACTTTTACACACTCTAAGGATGTGCATACGTTTTAGAGCTCAAATCACCAAAATGCTTATCCCAACTGGTAGTACTCTCCTGAAATGTTACACCTGAAAGCTTCAGCTTCAGATACAGTACACGATTAACGTTGACAATTGGGTCAGGAGGAGACAGGGTCGTTCTTCTTTTATGATAAGTTCCTTGGCCTTGCTCAGGTTAAGTTTCATCAAATTTTCCTCTGATTCCTGCTTCCTCAGAGGCATTATCATTAACACTAGGCCCAACAGGTGTACTACACCACGTAATGTCATCTGCATATTTTGTCATTAAAGAACTATGGGAGGTGTTACTGTCACTGTCACTGTCACTGTCACTATCACTGTCACTGTGTGAGGGAATACAATGAAAACGCACGTAGCAGCATGATAACTTATCACTTTTCGAGGCCAAATTAATTTTGAGAAAAACTCCTCCCAAGATGAAAATGACTTTACCCTTGTTTGACCCGAGCCTGAGTTTTATTTTTTTGTGCGGTAGGCTGTTTTCGATTACTGTGATGTTGTCGGAGCAATGTGGATAAAGGGCCTACAAAAACGTTAGAATAGAGCAGCACGAATAATTACCTTCAGTTCAGTTCAGTTCAGTTCCTTATTTTTCTAATAAATATAATTTACAAGTTGGACATGCCCACAGGTAGCTAATACTAATCTAGGTGGGTCATGTCTTAACTAAAGAGAGGGTGTAGACAAGCAGAAATCAGACAAATAAATGTACAAGTGCATAAATTGTAAAATTAAGTTTATGAGTTAATTAGTACCTTACTAGGAGAAAGCGCTATTAGATAGCTTATTTTTACAAAACACTTAATAGATCTAAATCTGCAATGATACAATTAATACTAAACTTATTATTCTGAAAATACAATAAAATTTTAGCAAAACTTGACCTTTTTAATGATGTTTCATATATCAAGATAGGAGTCTACCGAAATCAGAATGTCTCTTTTAAAGTCATATTTTGAAAGATTTGTTTATGTCAGAGGCATCACGTTCCAAAGTGTTGTACCGATTCTAGAAAACGAGTTGAGTTGAATAGAAAGTCTAGAGCTTTGTGTGTAAAAGTTGTTCGAGGCAGAGGATCGAGTATTATAAGAGTGAATATTAGAAATGTCTTGAAACAGGTCTCGAATATTTCTAGGTGCATTTCTGTGTCTAATGTCAAACATCAACTTAGCTGTAAGTTCATAATGAGAAAATTGTATCGGTAAGACGCCGGCATCGGAAAATAGAGGAATTGCGTGCTGATTGTGGTCAAAAAATAAATAAAACGGAGGGCTCGTTTTTACAGCTTGAGAAGCTTATCAAGATATGATTTACATGCTTGGCCCCAAGCTGTCAAACCATAGCTTCAATAAGGTGCAATGAAAAAACGATAGATATTTAAGAGTGTGTTTCGGAACAAAATGTCGGAGTTTAGATATTAGACCTACGGTTCAGCTAATTTCAATTGCTATATGATCAATATGGTGTTTCCAAGATAAATTATTATCAATTAGGATCCCTAGATATTTTACGAACTCCTTACATTCTAAAGTTACATTTTTATTTTGCTCGTTATCAAATCTCATAATTTTAGGTTGGAAGGTAAGTTTTCTTTGAGCTGGAGAAAATATGACGAAGTTTGTTTGTTTGCTTGTTTGTTTGTTTTTTATATATACATTCAGGGTCAATGTATTTGCCGTTAGCCAATCATACAGTTTGCAGAGTTCCTGGTTCGCAGTTAGCTCCAGTGACCGAAGATTTTTGTCAGCATATAGGATATTCGTGTCGTCAGGAAACAGGAAAACCTTGAGCTGTTTTTAAGATTCTTGAATGTCGTTAATATAGATTAGGAAAAGTAGTGGGCCCAAGACGGAGCCTTACGGTACAACACAAGTAGTATCTTTTCTAGAAGATATATGCCAATCTATTTGAGTTGTTTGTGATCGGCCTTGTAGATAAGAAGGAAACCAATTATTTATGACACCACGGAAGCCATAGTGATCCAGCTTATGCAGTAGAATTTTGTGGTCTACAGTGTCAAAAGCTTTCTTAAGGTCAATAAAACTCCACACGAGAATAGGCGTTTGTCCATGTTTGCATGTACGGTGCTTACAATATCCAGAATTGCATGCTGAGCTGAAAGTGTTTTACGAAAGCCATATTGAGATGGAGAAAGCAGATTATTTTGTTCAATGAAAGATTCCTTTCTCTGGAAAATCAAATTTTCAAAGATTCTGTTAAAATTAGACAGCAAAGAAATTGGCCTATAATTACTTGGATCAGTATTGTCATCTGTTTTAAAGACAGGAATAATCTTTGCCATCTTTAACTTATTCGGGTATCGACTCCGGTCCAAATAGATAGATTTATGATTTCAGCAAGAGTATTACTGGTAACATTCGACGAGCACTTCATTATCTGCTTTGGACATGAACATAAGCCATGAGATTTATTATTGGGTATTCGAGAAATTTCTAGTTTCTCTTCTGTTGGGGTTACTAAATTGAAAGCAAACGACGTATCAGGAGAGTTAGATCTGTTCAGAAACTGATCATTTGGTATAATATTGCTGTTTGCTTATACGTGTTAAAGTAGACATTTTATTTCTATACAGTGTTATGATGTACGTTCTGCAGATATTATCAGGCAACTTAATCGAGAAACGCTTGCTTCAAAGCGCGAAAAACACTTAACTCTTTCCCAGCGGGCTCTGTAACTTAGAGGTCCTGGAAGACCGGTGCTTTGAAAACCTGCAACTTTCTCAAATCTCGGACTATGTTACATATGAGCCATTATTATTGCCAAATACACGGTTGCTTAGACTTCAAACCCCTTTAAAATCTTCCCATGTGAGTTCAGTGTGAAGAATTGTAAAAGACATGAAGTAAAAAAATCGTTTAACTTATCTGTAAGTGTTGAAGGTAATTGTGCAATTGCTAAACTGACAGTTTGGCATAATTGGTTGAACTGAGTGTGTTTGGCTTGAAGCCGGAAAACGTACATGCACTTCGCCACCGGCCGTGGTCTGTTTTTTTGGTTTTTTCTGGCACTAAATCAGTCGGCTCTAACTTTTGAAGATCGTCTTCCCCTATCTGAGAAGATTGAGAATTTACAAATTCTTCGTTGTTTTTTGTGTTTTCTCCCATGCTTTGGTTTTTGAAAATAGCTCCGTGATTTCTTTTAGCAACGCTGCAAGAAAACGGCGCGAACATCGTAATGGCTTCTCAATTTTTATTGGCTGCTTCAATCGTACGATAATTTGATTAAAATTTTTCATTGGTTTATTTCAGTGGGCTTATGCATTTTAGCCCGAAAAATGAGCCACAACGCCCGACAAAGTGATGATAATAATAATAATAAGCATTTATGTTTATATAGCGCTAAATTGACTACTTCTTCATAGCCCTTTACAATATCTTCTTTATAATTAAAAAAATTTCAGGTTAATAAAAAGAAATCCAATAATTGTTAAAAAGGCTATTTAAACTATGATTGTTAGCTAAAAGCAGTTTTAAATAAATATGTCTTCAAAGTCTTTCTTTAAAAATTGTTAAAGCCTCTGATCATCTAATAGATAATCGAAGTTCATTCCACAGTTTTGGACCAGCAACGGAAAAAGCTCTGTCTCCATATGTCGTTGGGATGCTCAAGAATTATTGTGAAGAGGAACGTAGTGAACGAGAGCCAGTACGATGATGTAAAAGTTCAGAAATATAGGCAGGATCTTAGCCATTCAGACCTTTGTAGACTAACAACAGTACTTTGAAAATGATTCTTAAGCCAGACGGGGAGTGGACGAATGACAACGTTAATTTCAAAACAAAACAAAACAAAAAACCGGTAGTGGTACCTCTGGACTTGTTGCCTGAGCGTCGTACCGTCACGATGAAGCCCGAGATTTCAACCCGCGCGTCGCTTATACCGGCTTGGAGTGCTTTGTCCTTCGCTGCTTTTTTCAGATACCCGCAGGCAGTGAGGGAGAGATAAGTCGGCCCCTAGACCATATGTGACAAACCCCTTTCTTACTCGCAGCTGTGTTCCGCTCCGCTCCACGCCTATATATATAAGATTTATCGATATTTATACCACGATGTATTCATTGAGTTCTCCATATGGTACGCAACTGCGTACACGGAGGTTACGCATGCGCATTTGCTAAAAATGATAATTTGATAAAAGAAGCGACGTAACCTCCCGTTACAAAGTTGTTGTTTCAAACTGGCACAGATTACGTTTTTAGAAAGGTGGTTCCAACACGAAGATCCAAGGCCGGAAGAAACCTTAGCGTAAATTGATTGGTCGATCGTCGATAGAGATGTTTCCTGGAAAGAGTTCTTAACACTAGAGGAAAGAGTTTCATAGCAACCAATAATTTCCACACTTTCTGGGCTAATGTTAGGAAGTGTACGAAGTACACTTACTTCTCCTGTAGGGAATTCTGCCTCGCAATTGACTTTCTTATCGACAACATCCACGTTCGCTTCGGAAACTCCGTTTTTCGGCGAGTTATTGGTATACCAGTGGGCACTAACAACGCACCTTGGTTGGCTGATCTGTTCCTTCACACCTTCGAGTATGATTCTTTAATTTTCGCCTACATATGGAAACGAGTGACACAATAAGACATTTTAAAAGCTAATGACGGTCAGATACACTATAACCATTACTTTTACACACTCTAAGGATGTGCATACGTTTTAGAGCTCAAATCACCAAAATGCTTATCCCAACTGGTAGTACTCTCCTGAAATGTTACACCTGAAAGCTTCAGCTTCAGATACAGTACACGATTAACGTTGACAATTGGGTCAGGAGGAGACAGGGTCGTTCTTCTTTTTATGATAAGTTCCTTGGCCTTGCTCAGGTTAAGTTTCATCAAATTTTCCTCTGATTCCTGCTTCCTCAGAGGCATTATCATTAACACTAGGCCCAACAGGTGTACTACACCACGTAATGTCATCTGCATATTTTGTCATTAAAGAACTATGGGAGGTGTTACTGTCACTGTCACTGTCACTGTCACTATCACTGTCACTGTGTGAGGGAATACAATGAAAACGCACGTAGCAGCATGATAACTTATCACTTTTCGAGGCCAAATTAATTTTGAGAAAAACTCCTCCCAAGATGAAAATGACTTTACCCTTGTTTGACCCGAGCCTGAGTTTTATTTTTTTGTGCGGTAGGCTGTTTTCGATTACTGTGATGTTGTCGGAGCAATGTGGATAAAGGGCCTACAAAAACGTTAGAATAGAGCAGCACGAATAATTACCTTCAGTTCAGTTCAGTTCAGTTCCTTACTTTTTCTAATAAATATAATTTACAAGTTGGACATGCCCACAGGTAGCTAATACTAATCTAGGTGGGTCATGTCTTAACTAAAGAGAGGGTGTAGACAAGCAGAAATCAGACAAATAAATGTACAAGTGCATAAATTGTAAAATTAAGTTTATGAGTTAATTAGTACCTTACTAGGAGAAAGCGCTATTAGATAGCTTATTTTTACAAAACACTTAATAGATCTAAATCTGCAATGATACAATTAATACTAAACTTATTATTCTGAAAATACAATAAAATTTTAGCAAAACTTGACCTTTTTAATGATGTTTCATATATCAAGATAGGAGTCTACCGAAATCAGAATGTCTCTTTTAAAGTCATATTTTGAAAGATTTGTTTATGTCAGAGGCATCACGTTCCAAAGTGTTGTACCGATTCTAGAAAACGAGTTGAGTTGAATAGAAAGTCTAGAGCTTTGTGTGTAAAAGTTGTTCGAGGCAGAGGATCGAGTATTATAAGAGTGAATATTAGAAATGTCTTGAAACAGGTCTCGAATATTTCTAGGTGCATTTCTGTGTCTAATGTCAAACATCAACTTAGCTGTAAGTTCATAATGAGAAAATTGTATCGGTAAGACGCCGGCATCGGAAAATAGAGGAATTGCGTGCTGATTGTGGTCAGAAAAATAAATAAAACGGAGGGCTCGTTTTTACAGCTTGAGAAGCTTATCAAGATATGATTTACATGCTTGGCCCCAAGCTGTCAAACCATAGCTTCAATAAGGTGCAATGAAAAAACGATAGATATTTAAGAGTGTGTTTCGGAACAAAATGTCGGAGTTTAGATATTAGACCTACGGTTCAGCTAATTTCAATTGCTATATGATCAATATGGTGTTTCCAAGATAAATTATTATCAATTAGGATCCCTAGATATTTTACGAACTCCTTACATTCTAAAGTTACATTTTTATTTTGCTCGTTATCAAATCTCATAATTTTAGGTTGGAAGGTAAGTTTTCTTTGAGCTGGAGAAAATATGACGAAGTTTGTTTGTTTGCTTGTTTGTTTGTTTTTTATATATACATTCAGGGTCAATGTATTTGCCGTTAGCCAATCATACAGTTTGCAGAGTTCCTGGTTCGCAGTTAGCTCCAGTGACCGAAGATTTTTGTCAGCATATAGGATATTCGTGTCGTCAGGAAACAGGAAAACCTTGAGCTGTTTTTAAGATTCTTGAATGTCGTTAATATAGATTAGGAAAAGTAGTGGGCCCAAGACGGAGCCTTACGGTACAACACAAGTAGTATCTTTTCTAGAAGATATATGCCAATCTATTTGAGTTGTTTGTGATCGGCCTTGTAGATAAGAAGGAAACCAATTATTTATGACACCACGGAAGCCATAGTGATCCAGCTTATGCAGTAGAATTTTGTGGTCTACAGTGTCAAAAGCTTTCTTAAGGTCAATAAAACTCCACACGAGAATAGGCGTTTGTCCATGTTTGCATGTACGGTGCTTACAATATCCAGAATTGCATGCTGAGCTGAAAGTGTTTTACGAAAGCCATATTGAGATGGAGAAAGCAGATTATTTTGTTCAATGAAAGATTCCTTTCTCTGGAAAATCAAATTTTCAAAGATTCTGTTAAAATTAGACAGCAAAGAAATTGGCCTATAATTACTTGGATCAGTATTGTCATCTGTTTTAAAGACAGGAATAATCTTTGCCATCTTTAACTTATTCGGGTATCGACTCCGGTCCAAATAGATAGATTTATGATTTCAGCAAGAGTATTACTGGTAACATTCGACGAGCACTTCATTATCTGCTTTGGACATGAACATAAGCCATGAGATTTATTATTGGGTATTCGAGAAATTTCTAGTTTCTCTTCTGTTGGGGTTACTAAATTGAAAGCAAACGACGTATCAGGAGAGTTAGATCTGTTCAGAAACTGATCATTTGGTATAATATTGCTGTTTGCTTATACGTGTTAAAGTAGACATTTTATTTCTATACAGTGTTATGATGTACGTTCTGCAGATATTATCAGGCAACTTAATCGAGAAACGCTTGCTTCAAAGCGCGAAAAACACTTAACTCTTTCCCAGCGGGCTCTGTAACTTAGAGGTCCTGGAAGACCGGTGCTTTGAAAACCTGCAACTTTCTCAAATCTCGGACTATGTTACATATGGGCCATTATTATTGCCAAATACACGGTTGCTTAGATTCAAAACTCTTTAAATGTCCAAAACTTCCGATTTTCGTTGAGTACGACCGTTTATTTTGTTGCAAAACCATATAACGCTAAATTTCGGACAAGAATTTCTCTTGAAGATAAAAGTTCGCGTTACCAGCTAACTTCAACTCCACTTCTTGCAATTTGTTGTACTTTTTCCTGCTCACTTGTTTAGCGCGACGTGGTTAACGCTATTTGATTTCAGTTGCCTTTATGGTCTGTAATTTTCACCTGTGTGACCCAAAGGAATTCTGGGATATTCTTGCGTAACAGCAGCATGCAAGTCCACCAATTTTCATTTTTGATATTTTTTCTAAGTGTCGAGCCATCCGGTCCTGCTGCCATAATATTGCACCGACTTCGTTATTTACAAGTCAAAACTCGCCAAAATTGCCATGCCAGGTCCCGGAATCCACTCACAAAACGACTAAAGACACAACTTCACTTCGTGAATTGCCATCACTCGCTCGAATACTCTGAGCGGCCCACTTCGTGTGAAATTGCTTCTCACCTCTGTTTTCTTTCAAAGGATTGCCTCTACTCATGAACCCAGCTTTATGATGCCAGGCAGGGGGCTTCTGAGGTGGAAAATGGCTCCAAAAACACACTTATAAATCAAATACGTAACGAATTCTAGCTGCAGTAATCGTTTAGAAATAAACGACAGCTAGCGTGACGAGCGTGACGACAAAGATAGAGCTTTCGGTCTTGTGGACCAGCAAAATCGCCGTGGTAACCCCTAATATGGAAGAATGAAATTAAATAAGGATCCCACTTCTTCGAAGTAGGGGCTTCTTTATAGGATTGAATTTTATACTGGGACTTGACGACCGCCAAAAACATATTTAGCTGAGGGACCTTGTTACTGGTTTTGCAGCGCCATATGTATAAAATTGTCTGGCAATTAGAAGAGCGTTTACAACTTGAATGGCTTTTATTTTCCCACAATGAAAGTACACCATCGAGAAGCTCGCTAAAAATTACAAAATCTTTCCTTGTGAGTTCAGTGTGAAGAATTGTAAAAGACATGAAAGAAAAAATCGATTAAGTTATTTGTAAGTGTTGAAAGTAATTGTGCAATTGCTAAACTGACAGTTTGTCATAATTGGTTGAACTGAGTGTGTTTGGCTTGAAGCCGGAAAACTTACATGTACTTCGCCACCGGCCGTGGTCTGTTTTTTTTGCTGTATTCTGGCACGGAATCAGCCTCTAACCTTTCAAGATGGTCTTCCCCTAGCTGAGAAGATTGGGAATTTACAAATTCTTCGTTGTTTTCCGTGTAATCAGCTATGCTTTGGGTTTTGAAAATAGCTCCGTGATTTCTTTTAGCAACGCTGCAAGAAAACGGCACGAACATTGTGATGGCTTGTCAATTTTTATTGACTGCTCAAGAGGCTGTCCGTGTAAGAACAAAAAATTTCTGTGTGAGACAGTTAGTCCATATGATAAACAAAAATTGTAATAAGTTGGCTTTTAATGCTATTTTTCAATGTTTCTGGCGACAATTTCAGAGGACGGTCCAAAACCATTAAAATCGTTCTTTTTCGAGTCAAATTTAGGCGTTTAATACGCTAAAGGCACTGAAAAATTACGCTTTTACTCAAATGCAATAAAACTTGCAGATCGCCTTATTTCATGTCTTTTCTTTCGTTTAATGGTAAAATATTTGAAATTATGTTTAAGAAAAATTAATTATGATTTTTTTGAACATGCCATTTAAAGAGCCTTCGTAAAATTTAAGCGGACATGCTGCTGGTTGAAGGAGTGTTTCTCAAAAGTATAACGTGATCCGAAGCCCTGACCAATATCCATGTTTAGTACTAGGGCTAGTGTACCGGGAACAGAAAAAAAAATTTGGGCACTAACATTAACCTTTTTGAAATACAGGAGTTCGATCAGCATAGCTAATATTCAGCCGTGAAAGCGTGCGTGACACAATTTTTCACCGATTATTGTTCCTATATGTTTCCAACATAAATTTTTAAGTTTCCCAGACAAAATAATATTTCCTTGAAACAAACATTCTCAAAATGTATTCTTTGCTCTGGATAAGGCATGAAGAGCCTTAAATTCACCAAATATTCCTCCAAAATTGGATTGGGAAGTAATAAGCTTAAATGAGCGGTTGCGTCGTGAGTTTTTCCGCCTAAAAACAATTGCTGAAATTGGGTCATCACAAGGCTTGGACTATGAAAAAATTCCATATTTACAAAGTAACTTATTTAAGAAGTAAAATTGTTTGTCATATGATTAAGTGCCAAGAAAAAAAGTTAATAGAGTACCGCGAATGTACCTCAGATGTACAGATAAGAAGATGTTGATTTCAGTCGGCAAAAACGCTGGAATGTCAAAGTTATTTTGGCAGCTCTCCTTATCCACTTCTTGCATTGCGTGTTAAAAAGCGATGCAAAATCCTGGATGCTTGATAGCTAACTTGCCATACTGTTGAAATTTGATTTTAGAAATGGTCCACAAACTTTGCCTTTCTTATTCAACCTTTTGTTTTTTCGTGTTCTTTAATCTTTAATCTTTAATCATTATTTATACACGGTAAAAAATTCATCAGGTATCCTAAAACTATGTTATGTATAACATTATGCTATAATTAAAAATTATGCTTTACAACAATATGCTACTTATTAAACCTGTTTTCCATGAATGCCGTGTGTTTAAAAATTAAGATAGAGAAGGCGTTTAAATTGATTTAATAAATCAGACTCTCTAAAAAATGTTACAGGGTAAGCTGTTCCAGAGGGTTGCGCCGCTGTAACTAAACTATTTTTCATGTAGTTGGTTCTCGGAAAGGGGACAACAAGTTTGTTAACCAAGTCCCTCAGAGCATAGTTTGATTCATTTCGCGATGAAAATGTAGACGTGAGATATTCAGGAACCAGACCGTTTAAAGACAAGAAAACAATTAGGGCTTTCTGAATTTGACGTTGAGATTGCAAGTCTTTCCAGCTGAGTTTGTGAAACAAGGAATCGACATCAGCGCCATAGCTCGATGAAGCTATTACTCGTGCAGCACGGTTTTATAGTTTTTGTAGATAATGTTACAGAAAGTCAAAACAAATCAATCCTGGTCGGTAGTTGCCATTTGCTTAGCTTTTGAAGGTCGTGAGGAGTATGCGTAGCCCTTGTTTGTTGAATTTAGCTTACGCAAATTGCAGACAGCTGACGTCGATTGTACTTCCCTTAATTTATGCAAGAGATAAATAATTTATTTTTTGCACATAATGTTGTTTTTGCTGGTCGAAATGGCAGGATTGTGTTCCTTCTCAGCAGTTACAGGTGGTACGTGTGGAAATAGTCGTTGATTTACAGATTGCGTAGCCCTAAACAGCTGCGACGGCGATATCAGTTCGCATCTTCAAAATCACCACCTGTCAAGGGAAAATGTTCGGGAAAAGGATCTAATCCTGGCAAGAGCAGGTCTTTTAGAGCTCACAGAAGAACAATTTAAGAATATGACAGTTTGTCCAGCTCATCGTTTTACCCTGGGAAAGTACTGGAAAGCCCCTAAACCTGCCAGTACCCAAAACATCATGGCAAGAAAACGGCGGTGACTGGAACACATGTAATTAATTTCAAGCTAGTCAGGGAAATTAAAAACATCTTTGGAAAAGCTAAAGCCGTTGGTTCGCGTAAGTTCTACCTTTGAAGATTTTATTTTACAACTACTGCATATTGTTTACGTTTGAAGGCCCTAACGCTCATACAGACTTCATTTTCCCATGGGTCATTTCACGAGTGCGATTTGGGCGCCTAGTTTGGAGACTATCGGACACTCTGTCGCAAAGAAAGATACATTAGCTTGTTCTGAATATTAAGAAAAAAATAAACGTAAACAACAACAACAACATTCACTAAACTTGCTCATTTTTTTACAAAGTTGCTTAGTAATACAGTTTTCGGCTGGTCGTTCAAGGTTTACTATTTTTTCGTTTTAGAGGAGGGCAAGTGGGCGTGGTATATAATAGTGTGATCTTCATGCCGCAGATTCCGCAGATGCCGTGTGGTCTTCATGCCGCAGATTCAGAGTTTATTAACATTTATTTTTCGTTATACTAGCAATCTGCACAACATGCAGGAAGAAACACAGTGAAGACGTTGCTAAAAAACAGACTGGCTGTACCCCAAGGAACCTGAAGACAAGACATCCTAGCAAAGGTATGTAGAGAGTACAATCCGTTTGAAAAAGAGGGAAAAAATCACTTTTACCGTCAAAAAAGCGTCACGTGAGTTGACAAATTTACTTGCTTTTACATTTTCATAGACCTGCAAAAGAGGCTGCCATGGAAACCATCGGCCTCCTCGTCACCTCGACCCCATTCCTTGAGCCTCCAACTCCGCAGAGTATCCCCGCCACCCCATGCTGGACTCCAGGAACAGATGCCGCGTCTCCTTCAAGACCCTTAGTTACCGATACAGTTCGTGTGATGGACACGATTTCAAATCTCACTGCACAAGAAACAAAACGTGAACCTCTTATCTCCCAACTGAAAACCCCCTTGAACAACTTGAGCAAAGCAGAACAGTTGAATGTTCTACAAAAGGCTAGTAAGCACCGTTTGCTAGTGTGTAAAGCAATAGCACCTGGAAGTGGTGGAGCTCTTCAAGTCCATGGCTCAGTCTACACGAAGAGAAAGGTTCGCCACATGGTGATCTAGTGGTACTTAAGACTGCAACGCCAAGACTAATAATTCAAAGAGACAGATAGTTAGCCTTTAAGCTTATAGATATCCCATGAGCATGCTGCAAACAATTCATCAACCATACGGAGAAGTATCTACATGGGAAATAAAACAAGCACGCTCTCATGCTAATCTACCCGGCCCTGGTATGACCACTGAAGTTACAACCAAGCACCGCGTACGTCTTGATATGAGTAAGGTCGATCACTTTGTGGAATTTACAAATAGACCGTACTTCTCTCAAGACGTTTCTTACGGTAGTAAAACTCTAATCCTGGACGGTGGTGAAAGAATAAAGATGCCTAACGTTGTGAGGACGGTGACCAGATCTACAATGATTGAACAATACTTGCAGTATTGCAAAGAACAAAGTCACGAACCACTGAGTAGGTCAACTTTGTTCAGAATCCTGGAGGTTCTAGAGGCATCTCAGCGTAAGTCGCTCCAGGGGTTGGACAATACTGCAGCTGATGGGGCGGCGGCATTTCAGACCCTTGAGATATTGGTTGAAACTATAGAGAACGGAGGAATGGGGAAACAGTGGTGTCTTGATGTTCGTAGAAAGCTCAGAGATGCAAAACGCTATCTCAAGACTGACTTCCGCGTACATTGCCAGCCACATGATTCTACTTGCGCTGACCACTTCTAACCACTGTGACCACTGTGCTGACCACACAGAGATGCAAAACGCAATCTCGAGACTGACTTCCGCGTACATTGCCAGCCACATGATTCTACTTGCGCTGACCACTGTCGGCATTTTGCGCTTAGTGATCCTGTCGAGGCCGACTTCCAGCAACCCTGTTCACATGAGCACGTATTCAGTTGCGTTGACTGCCAACGGATGAAGAATGTACTCCAAGAAGTCAGACTGGGGATCGAAGGGTCATCCTGGACACCTTACGGTTCAGAACAACGAGAAGATTTGCTGTATGACTTTGACCGCGCAAAGTCAGACATCTTGCTGTGGACAGCGCACATTATTCTTTTGATAAACCAGGAAGAGGCTAAACAAGATGCGCTGAGAGTAGCCGACGACACATCAGCTATTTTAATAATGGACTGGGCCATGAAATTTCTTCAAATGCGATATCGTGAGAAGCAGTCAGACTGGTTTGGAAAACGAGGCCTTAGCTGGCACATATCCATGGTCATAACTAAGAATGCTAGCACTGGGAAGGTTGAGCTGAAATCATATGCGCATATCTTTGATTCGTGCCAGCAGGACTGGTATGCAGTCTGCTCAATCATTGAAAACACACTGGAGGTTGTGAAGGATCACCCCCAGATTACCCAAGTGAGTCTTAGGAGTGTCGAAGCAGGCTGTTACCACAACGACTTCCTCTTGGCGGCCGTAAGAGATGCTGGCAAACGTGTTGGTCTTACTGTCACGCAGTATGACTTTTCCGAGCCACAGTACGGAAACGATGAGTGCGATAAGATCCTTTGTCAGATGAAATCAGCGATCCGACGATATTGCAGGAGGGAAACGACGTTCTCTCTGCAAAGGACATGTGTTCAGCGCTTTGCGAACGTCCTGTTCGAGGCACAACTGCCTGCGTTTGCTTAGTAAATGAGACTCAAAAAACACTCGAGGTAAATAAAGTGGATGGTTTCAGTAAGTATCATAACTTTAAAATTGAATTAATTGAATTCGGGTGTGGAGAGCTTATGGCGTAGGGCAGGGTAAAGTCATTCCCTTCCAAAACATCATCGTAAAGCCCCAAGGCCCAACAGATCTTGTTGTAGATGTCGACTTTTTCTCAGTCAAGGAGGCCCGAATCCATAAGACTACGTCAAGTGATGACGAACAAAGCAGCGGTGTCTTCTTTTGCTCTGGGCCTGGATTTCAGATGGTGTTCAAGAAATTCAGTGAGCTTGAGAATCATCTTGATGTTGGCGAACACCGCCAAGTACGTAGGGGATCCGAAACGGTTTATGACAAACTCAGAAGAGACTGGGCCGAAACATTTCTTACTGTTGAGAACAACAAGGTAATCGGCCGCGCACTAGTGACACAGCGATGAGCACCGTGACAAAAATGGAGCTTCTGGTTCTTGTAGTGACTTACAGCTTGGTTGGGCTTTACACAAGCCGCGCAGTCAAGCTGTGCGGTTTAGGGATAAGGTTAAGCAGTACCTAACCACGAAATTCGACCTCGGAGAGAGAACTGACAACAAGCAGATCCCGGAAAAGTGGCTGGAGACATGAGAACATCTAGGAACCCAGATGGTTCGAGGATGTTTGAAAGAAAAGAATGGCTAACGAAGAGTCAAGTGCAAGGCTTCTTCTCGAGACTGGCGGCCACACGTAGAAAGCAGGGGAACCAAGAGGAGCAGATAGAGGAGGTGTACGCAGAGGAGGAAGAGCAAGAAAGGCATAGAGTATTGGAGAATGTATCCGCCCAACTCAGCCCAAGACATCCAATCTGCTATGATTCCTACTGCCTGTCCGACCTCTCACGAGACGAGAAACTGGACAGTTTCAGTGTAGTTATGCTGAAGGAGGAAAGTGAATAGGGGTCAGCAAATCCGTCGATCCGTGCTACTTTGGTGCAAAATCCGCCAAACCGCAGATATTTTTACAAAAATCCGAATCCGCAGCGACAAGGAAGCCAACTAGGTACGTCGCGAAGTGTTACACGCGAGCACGAGATGCGAAACAAAGAAAGGAAAGACATCCTCGCGCTTGCGCGCGTCCCCATCGCTCTAAGATTAAAATGTTTGCTGTTTACATTTGAAACCTGATATCATTAGGACAGTGCGCGTTTTTGTATTTGGGTTAGGTTTTAGGTCTTTTCGAATCAATCAGAGGACAGGTTCCTACAGGTCTTTGAAACGTCAAGTTACCATGTAATAATAATAATAATAATAATAATAATAGAAGTTTAATTCCACCATCATCGCACAGTTCAAAGAGTGTAGCGAAATCTAAGGTTTAATCCCCACCATGACCACTGTTTTGTAATCATTAAAGAAATCTAATCTAAGGACATCAGAAGTCTCGTAGTATAAAACATAGCAATCCGTTTTAACCTCATATGCTCGCGTGGTCTCACTTTTCCAATTGCTGGAATTGACGCAGCACCGAAAGTTGTTTTTATGAAGGAAGTCTTCGCCTTTGGCACCTTCTCGGTAAAAAATGCGACGCAATCCATGGTCCTAGTCTCAATGACCTAACCCTCCATGTTGACCGTGCCGATGGTACACGTGGTGGTCTGGTGAGGACGATGGCTATTTGTCTGTCCAGAAGCCAGCTACAAAGTTGTCCATGAGCATTACTTAGACATTTTGAAGTTCCCTTTGCTTCACTTGCACTGTTGCTATGAAACTAATGGCGTGAAAGAATTGTAAATATATTGTGTGGAATCGCAGAACTTTGTGTAGCAGTTAGTAGCACTATCAATTTTATTTGCCTTCTTCCACGCCATCGGAAAGACAGGGTTGCAGAATAAACATTGAATTCCAGACGCCAATTTCTTTCTTTTTTTTTCTTTCTTTCTTTCTTTCTTTCTTTCTTTTCTTTTCTTTTCTTTTTTTTGGCTCGCCGGTAATATGAATTCTGCAACAAATTTGCATACATTGAACTAGAGAACTACTTAACGAACAATGCTCGAATCAAGGGGTAAACGTTAATTCAAACAAAATGAAACCAAAGATAGAAAGCGTACAATTCACCATGAAAGTTCTTGCTGTCATTGTAATTTACAAGTTCAAAACGGTAAGAATGTCCGTGACATGCTAAAAATAACTTAGACATTCTAACGTGCTACAATGTAGACGACTGAAATCTACATTTTCTTCAGATTCTCGCTACAGATGAAGTACGTAAGCGAAAAATAGTTTTCCTTTCTAGGCAGTAAGTTGTATCATTAAACGTTCTAGTTGTTAAATGTAAGAGTCCTTTTACATATAGTCCAAATCTTATTTAACCGAATTTCAGAAACAGCTTTTCGGCCAGACAGAAGATGACTTAAACCGCAGCCGCCCATTTTAGCTTATTAAAATTCCCAATTTTGGAGGAATAGTGGTGAATTTAAGGCTGTTCATACCTTATCCCGAACAAAGAGCAAGTTTTGAGAACATTTCCTCAGCTCAAGGTAACATTTTTTTTATGCGGGAAACTTAAAATAATTTATGTGGGACTGAACTTAGGAACAATAATCGGTGAAAAATTGTGTCACGCACGCTTTCGCGACTGAATATTAGCTATGTTTATCGAACTCCTGCAGTTCAAAAAGGTTAGTGGCCAAAATTTTTTTCTTGTTCCTGGTACACTAGCCCTAGTACTAAACAGGGATATTGATCAGGGCTCCGGATCACGTTATACTTTTGAGAAACACTCCATCAACCAGCAGCATGTCCGCTTAAATTTTGCGAAGGCTCTTTGTAGGGCATGTTCAAAAAATCATAATTAATTTTTCTTTAACCCGATTTCAAATATTTTGCCGTTAATCCAAAGACAAAACATGAAATAGAGTGATCTATACGTTTTATTGTATTTGAATAAAAGTGTAATTTTTCAGCTCCTTCCGCGCAACGCCTAAATTTTGACTCGAAACAGAGTGATTTGCAACGGTTTTGGACAGTCCTCAGAAATGGTCGCCAAGAATATTGAAAAATAGCATTAAAAACCAAATTATTGCTATGTTTGTTTATCATATGGACTAAGTGTCTCACACGGACAGCCTCTTAAATCGTACAATAATTTGATTCACACTTTCATTGGTTTATTTCAGCGGGCTTACACAGTTTAGCCGCCAAATTCTTTATTACAGCCCGAAAAATGCGCCGCAATGCCCGACAAAGTGATAATAATAAGCATTTATATTTATATATATTTAGCGCTAAATTGACTACTTCTTCATAGCCCTTTACAATATCTACTTTATAATTAAAGAAATTTCAGGCTAATAAAAAGAAAACACTGGAAAATACTTCAGCAAGGACCACCGTTGCAAAATAGAAGAGCCGGATCCTGTAATAGATCTAACCAGCTATAAAATTGTAAACTAGAAACGAACTCGAAAATCTCGGACAACTGCCCAACAATGCCATTCTCGTTACATTTGACGTTTCTTCACTCTACACCAACATACCCTGTAACGAAGGCATCAATGCATGTCGTTACTTCCTCGACACTCGCAAACGCACTACCTCCACCATCGGCACTGAAACTCTCTGTAACCTCATACGCATGATACTCACTATGAACAACTTTTCATTCAACGACAAGCACTACTTGCAGGTACACGGCACTGCCATGGGAACTAGAATGGCACCATCTTATGCCAATCTTTTTCTCGCCAAACTCGAGACAGACGCTCTATCACATGCCCCACACCAACCGCATACCTGGTGGCGCTTTATAGATGACATTTTCAATCATGATATTCTGTGATATGGACACACTCAGTAGACGATCTCAACACCTTCACCACTTATCTCAACAACATTCACCCTTTCTCATCCATACCCTTTCTGAACGTCAACGTGTCACTGAACAACGGTAAAATCACTACTGATCTTTACACTAAGGCTACTGACTAACATCTCTACTTGTTATAATCCTTTTGCCATCCCAGACACAGCAAAAGAGCTATTCCATTCAGTTTAGCTCTCAGACTACGACGCATCTGCTCTTCTGACGAAACTTTCGCACTCCGTCTTAACGAACTCAAGTCTTATCTCAACAAACGTGGGTACAATCTCTCTTTCCTCAACAACGATATACAACGCGTTTACAACATTTCACGTACCGAAGCACTTGCCCCCAAACAACGCAATTCCGATACTAACCAGCCTACACGTGTACCCCTTGTCATAACATACAATCCAGCTATTCGCTCCGTATCATCTATTATTCACAAACACTTCAACATTTTATCTTCATCTCCCCGCTGCGTTGACGTTTTCAAGGCTGCCCCTCTTGTTGCTTTCCGACGTTCTAACAATCTTAACGATCTATTGGTCAGTGCTAAACTACGTAAACCTACTAAAAATAATCAACCCCTTGGTGCCTTTCGCTGTGGCCACAACTGTTTAACATGCAACTACGTAACTGATGGACTTACAACCTATACTTTTCATTCCACCGCGAAACTAGATTTATCAAACATCACATTGACTATAATTCCAAAAATGTCATATACATGGTACAATGCAATCACTGTCACAAACAATACATAGGCGAAACTAAACGACGACTAAAAGACCGTTTCAACGAACATCGTAGAACAGTTGACAAACAAACCAACAGCTCTAAACCCACTGCAGTATCAGAACATTTTCTCTCTAACGGTCACAGCGCTTCTGACATGCAACTAATTCCACTAGAACTGTCCAAATCTAATCGTGACGGGGTGTACGAAGAGCCAGAGAAGCATATCTAATTGATAGAGGTCAAACTCTCGAACCATTAGGAATCAACAGAAAAGAAGAAATATAATACCTTTCTTTTTGTTTTCATGTTACGTTTTTTTCAAATTTTCAAACTGTAACGTTTTTTATTTTACGTTGTATTGTTTACCTTTATTATAATATCTTGTTACATCTACAACTTTTTTTAAATTGTAACGTCGTTTTATCTTAGGGTCATAATATGTAACACCCTGATGAAGGAAGGCTGTGCCTCCCGAAATATTGGTTTAAATATATATATTCCTAGCCGTGTAACCAGCCTTGCTTGTTTTTTACCGTTTTCTAATAAAAAGAAATCCAATAATTGTTTAAAAGGCTATTTAAACTATGATTGCTAGCTGAAAGCAGTTTTAAATAAATATGTCTTCAAGCCCTTCTTTAAAAATTGTTAAAGCCTCTGATCATCTAATAGATAATAGTAGTTAATTCCACAGTTTTGGACCAGCAACGGAAAAAGCTCTGTCTCCAGATGTCATTGGGATGCTCAGGAATTATTGCAAGTAAAGACGAACGTAGTGAACAAGAACCAGTTCGATGATGTAAAAGTTCAGAAAATATAGGCAGGAGGGCGTTGTTTAGAACGAGTAAGCGCCGACAAAGATGGTGTTTCGGGGGTAAAAAAAAAGACCCTGAAACGAGGGCATATACCGTAAAAGCTCTATTAACCCCCCCCGGGGGGGGGCTTATTTCATTTCAGGCCTCATAGACGGGGGGCTTATTAGAGAGGGGGGCGTAATAGAGAGGGGGGCTTATTTCAAATCTTAAACATGCCGTTTCGTCTTAAAATGGTCTTTTATTCTTGGCTTGCACGTGACGTCAGAAAAAACTAAAATTAAAAATTTTGAGGATTTACCTTCATCAGGTTAAAGACATTTTAAAGACATATCTGCTTGCATGTTTTCAGCTCGGTAGCATGCTTTGTTTTGAAATAGAGCAGTTTGAATGTATATATATTTTTTAAAATGCGTGACATCGTGGTTGCGTCTGAGAAACATATCACGAGTAGTATAGTGTTTGGGGGTACGAAATCAATTGATTTCGTTTTCCCCAAACACTATACTACTCGCCTTCTGGTCTCGTATTCTGGAATATATAGTTATTTAATTTGATGGAATATATAGTTATTTAATTTGATGGAATATATAGTTATTTAATTTGATGGAATATATAGTTGTTCAATCTGATGGAACCAAGGTCTGCACACTTCAATCTGATGGAATCTATAGTTTATTAAAATGCGTGACATTCTCGGAAAAATCACCAAGCGTGACATTCTCGGAAAAACAGGAAATGAGTCATCACCTATAGCTATTATTTCTCACGTGGAACCATCCGATGGTTACATAAAGAAATAATATCTCATATAATAGTATAGAAATGAGTTGTAATTCAGTAATCCACAATGAATTGAAGAATATGGGGGAGTTGACATGTCCTTTTTGTGATCAGCTATTGGTCAAAGTTGTTAAAAGTGTGAAAGCACCTTGCTGTGATAAACAGAAAATGTTTAATGATGATGGTGAAAATGTTTGTCTAAATTGTGGTTCAGTCCACGGCTATGACTATTGTAAGGAGTACGTTGACTTTCATAATAATATGTATAAAATAAAGCGAAAATCTGTATATCACCGGAAGTACCATATTGAAAATGTGATAAATGGTATATGTCGCAAGAATAGATTTCAAATTTCTGTAAAAGATAAGGGTAAAATATTGAAAATATTCGAAGAGATAGACACTGTCCTTCCTTTGGTGAATAAGAATCGTAAAAGGATGATAAGTACGAAATTTATGCTTAAGCAAATATTTTTAATGCTTGATCTTCCATTTGATGAAATAAAAGTTACTAGATCAAAAAAGACGCTTGGATTTTATGATCGATATTGGGTTGAGATTCTATTGTTGAGATTTGATAAGATTATTCGTATTATCAAGCAGTGAATTTTTCATCATATTTCAGTAGGTACTTATCAATAATTGGACTATTATCAGTCACATAATCATCGATATTCTTCATTGAGATTTGTATACTTGAAGCATCAAAATCACCACTTCTCAACTTGTCTTTTATTGAATTGAGTAGATGTTGATAGCTTTGATAAGCATATGTGCAATTTTGGATTTTCAAATCTAGGTTTTTATGCTTCATCCACCCTTGTATCAAAAGTGCTGCTGTACTGATGGCTACCGTCTGTACTGATGGCTGCCGCTGATAGAGCGTAGAAGTTATCAGTTACTACAGTGCGTATTCAAAGCACTATATTTCGACTATTGGCCACAGTATTTGAAGCTCGAACGACACATACCAGCAAGAGACCTACGCTCGTCCTGTGAAGTCAAATTAAAGGTGCCTATCGAAAGTGGCACCTTTCAAGGCAGCTCAGCAGCCATGTTCAACGCACTACCAAGTTACTTGCGGAACTGTACTGACTTTCGATCTTTTAAAAGAAATTTGACATCATATCTTGTCAATAATGCTCGAAAGAGATTAGAAGTTACATGAATTTCATCACATTTACTTTTTAGCTCGTTTATATTTTAATTCTTAAATTTAGAATGTGATATTATTGTAAATTATATTATATCATGTTTTTGTGTAATTAGAGTAGAATAGGAATTTTTTTTTTTTAGCATAGAAGAGCCAATTCATTTTGGAATGCTAATAAACCTTTATTATTATTATTATTATTATTATTATTACCAAACTAACACCACCTGTTGCAACGCTTGTGGCGAGACCTCCAGTTGCAAAGATGATAGACAAGGAATTCCCCAGTAATTTCCATTTTTTGAACCGTTTAACCGCCTGTTTATGAGCCCAACACTTTCTGTGATATGTTCGGTAATAGGATTTTAATTCATTTACCTGATCTTCTGTTAATTCATCTGAAATATGATTCCAGTTGAATATATTCTTACGTTTGACTGACATATATATCATTTATATAATAATTCTATTAAAAATACAATACAGTATTCCTGACATCTGGCCGCATAATGGAGATCTTTTTCTTCGCTTTGTTGTGAGGTGCTTAGATATGGCATAACAATATCCCCGATCTAATGAATAACTGTTATAAAATCTTCCATAAGCATCATGAAGTATACCATGTGTTTGTAATGTATCAATCCAACCAAGAGTATGTTCCAAGAAATATGTCAAGCAACCACTACCTGGGCCGATAAGTCCAATATCATTATGCTCATGTAAAATGTCACAAATTGTAATTAATTTATTGAAATGCTTGTGATATAAATATTGGTAAACCATAGCTGATTTCAAAATTGATTCATTAATGTATGGATATTGTTTTTTAGTATCTTTGAATAAATATTTCACGTATTTAATAATGTCTTACATCATATAATAATCAATTATATAATTTGAAGATCAAAATAATCTTCAATGAAACGATACATATTTCTCAGTTCTTGGTTAGTTAGTGATTTCTGCCAAACAGCAAAAGCATAAAGATCCATTTCACAAAAATTAATTGCAGAACCATCTGTATGAACTTGACAACCAATAAACATTTCTTGTGCACTACCAGTCAATGTTGCTGAAATTGATCCTGTTCCAACTGGTGTCATTGATGAAATACCTCTGAAAAATTCCATATTATGACCATCAACTCGAACAGTAAAAACTTCAATATTTCCCATCAGATTGACCAAAGAAGAAACAGCAAGTCTTCCATTTGATGTAGAACCGAAATCAATATAACATGCTCCATTAATCCAAGGCAGATGAACACCAAATCTAACAGCACCCTTACCCCATTGAAATTGTGATTGATATTTTGTTTGTTTTGTGTTTGCAATGATTATAACAGTACAAGTATTTCCACTCTGTCCAGCAACTTTAGAAACATCAAATGAACTGTTCTCCAAGTAGTCATCACTACCATCAAAACGTATGAAAAACTTTTTCTTGACTGAATCTCTCAGTAACAATGGTTTTTTCGAATTAGAAGTTTGTGTAAAAGTGACATTATTAACAGGATCCAGCCAACTAGAAACTCTATCATTAGCATCAGTTGTCAATACAGATAGAGATGGTATCAAAGCAATTGAAATTCCATCAAGAACAGGTATACCAGGAAGAGAGTTGGAAATAACAAAAGTTGCTCTATCTAACTTCAAATCTAGTTGTTTTTTTGTTACACAATCATCATCTGATGTTCCTTCATCAACATTAGTTATTTTATTTCCTCCAATATCAATGTTGCCGGTCATTGTAACACTTCCATCCTTTTTAAGAAATGGAGAAAAATCAAGGGCAGCAATTTCTGTATCAACGTACTCCTTTGTAGCTGTGTGATTATTTGAAATTGGTGTTGCTACATTAGTCAATTGTTTGTTTCCAAGATCATAATTTCCATCATGTGTCAAATTAAATCCATTGCCATTATCACCTTTATCACCTTTTGGACCTCTTTCACCAGTTCTTGTATTATCTTGATTGAATACACCCATATAATATTATTTTAGATTAATTCATGACCACTTCAAGTGTAAATGCTGTATCAAATTCTCCACTATTGGGATGTGAATAGTCAATTATAAGATAGCCTCTCGATAATGATTTATTGACGTCAACCGTTGTGATGTTTCTGCCCACAGCACCATGTCTGTATTCAAAAATTGTTGCTGGTAATGGCAAATTTCCAGCACCTTCAGCTTTTGTCTTGAAGTAGAATATTCCGGGTTTTGTTCCTTGTATTACATACATATTCTTAATATGAAAGTTATTGTTATGAATGACTAAAAAATCAGCGCCATTTATCAATACAGGCTTTAAAACATTCTTATTATGTCCTTGTTTGGCTTTAACAGAGCAATTTAAATATTGTATTTGACCGATTATTCCATTCCCATTCAAATTTAGATCACCTCCTAATTTCGGCCTGTAAAGAGCAAATCCACACAAATCGAAAGCCGTTTCCATAATTACACCTGTAACGCTTGAACGAAAAAGATTCAAACCACCGTTATGAATTCTATAGCCATTCAGATTTAAATCACCACCAAGTTTAGCCTCTTTTATCAGATAAGTGTTCATATTAATATTATTTAGCATTGTCAATTCACCATTGTCTCCACCAAACAACCAATTTTCATTTTCTTTCACATCAAAACCATTCAAATCTAAATCAGTTTGTAATTGTATTGTTTCATTCACGATTTTATAAGCTTCAGTGAAGTCGTAAACACTTGATGGAACGTCTACAGCTTCAAAATCAATACCATATGCAACACAATGAACTTTGTACTTATTTGGATAAGTTGGGTTAGCATTAATATGAATCGTACAATATAAATATTCAGGTGGTGAACTTACTGAAGGTTTTTCAATCCATAATAAATATCTCGAATGATCTTCATTTCTGTTATCAAATTTTCTCCCTACAGTTTTATGAATTGTAATTCCACCAGTTGCACTGAATGTTACACTACTAAGACTCATTCCTTCATAATCAGGAAATAGCCATTCAAGAATGAAAGTGTATTTTCCATCTTTTATTGTATACATATTGAAACCAATTCTAGCTCTGTAAATATGATTAGCTTCTTTATTCAAGTCTACATCAATGACCTTTTTTGAAATCAAATGTGGTGACCGAGGTAAATTGACATATCCATTAACTGTCAAGCCATATTCAGTGCTAATTTCATCGATATCATTCATCAAATATTTGAAAGCATTCTTTGGATGAGAAGCAGATGAAATATGACTTTTTTCTAATTGATCTAAATTTACGGCATCGGTTTTATTTGTTCCTTCTTTCAAGTTAATGATTTTATGCCCTCCAAGTTTCATATCTGCTGCCATCGCATTTGTTCCATTCAATAATAAAGTGTTTGCTCTGATGGTTTGTGAAGCTCGATTTAAAACTCTGAAGTTCACTGCATCAGTTTCATTCACCACGTCCGCTAAATTCGTCACTTTATTTCCACCCATTGACAAATCGCCATACATCGCAGTCGAACCGTCTCGTCGGAGAAAATATTCGTCAGTATAAAGTTTTGTCACCGCATCGTCTGCGTTGACGGGTGGAGCAAGATCAGTAATGGCATTGTTGTTCATATTCAGATTTTGTTGTGCAATCGTATCGAGTTTGGTTTGCAACCTCTGGTCCACATAACTTTTGTTCACAGCATCTTGTGGGTTTGAGGGGTTATCCTGCAGGTTGAGGATTTTGTTTAATTTCATGTCAATATTACTGCCAAACGCAACATGGCCGTTTTCAATTTCATAAGCTGGGTCATGGAGAAAGTAAGACAAATTGGTATGATAGCCATAGGCCCCATAAACGATGATATGTGTTTTGGTGTTAGACGCAGGAGCTGTGCTGGAAAGTTCCACCTGTATTGCCGCTTGACCACCACTTGTTTTTTCTATCTGGAAAAGTTCTTTAATGTAACCATCAACATGTGGAGTTTTGAGGAAAGCTTTTTGAAACGGCTGTCCCACCTCACGTAAGTTTATAGACCGAATGGTTGATTCAATTGTTGCACTTCTAGGGTCTGATGGTGAGTAAAACTCAGTAACAAATGTGTACTGTCCTTTTACCAAAGATGTCAAATTAAAACGAATTTTGGATGTAAAGTTACCACTATGTGAAATGATAAAAGACAATGAGGACTTATTTATGTGGTATGGTGATCTATCAAAATTCTCAATTTGAAGGTTTGTTGCATCACTGACTGCAGAAGACTTGGAAATATCTTTCAACAGAAAAGCGAATGGATTTTTTTGTGCTCCAGATGCTGGAAAAACAAGGTCATCAACATACTTTTTGTTGGCAGCATCTTTGTAGGCAGTTGGAGCCCCAACATTTGTTATTTTATTGTCATCCATGTCCAGATCACCAGTCATTGCAACACTTCCATCTTTTTTAAGAAATGGAGAAACATCAATGCCAGTAATTCCAGCAATTTCAGTATCAACATACCCCTTTGTGGCTGTATCATTGTTTGCTGTTGGCGCTGCTACATTAGTCAATTTGTTACCTCCAAGATTCAAATCAGAAGTCATTGCAACACTTCCATCTTTTTTCACAAACTTATTATTGAGATATGTTTTATCCGCTTTACCTATTACACCATCATCAACGTATTTTCTAGTTGCGCAGTCTTGTGGAAGTATAGGGCGTCCAACATTGACTATTCTATGAAAACTCATTTTAACCTCATTATTAAATACAATTCTTCCTTCTTCTATTTCAAAAGCTGGGTCGTGAATATGTGATAAAATGATATTAGAAAATCCATAAACACCATAAACTATGACATGATGTTTGGCATTATTTGATAAATATGGTGAGATCAACAATAATTCCATTGATGTCTGACCAACTCTCGTTTTTTCAAGGAAGAATATTCTCTTGAGATAACCATCAACAAGATGAGTCTTTGGAAATGCTCTTTTTATTGAATCCTTTCTTTCAATTAAATTTGATGACAAATTGTCATCATCAACTGTTGCATTGTTTGGATTACCATCAGTATAAAACTCAACAACTAAAGTGTACTTTGAAACTTCCAATTGTGACAAATCAAAACGAAGAACAGTTGTAAGACCAGCAGTAGGAATAACAAAAGACAAGGCTTTTTTATTTATTGAGTAAGGGCTTTTATTATAGACTTCTAATTGTAGATTATTCGCATTTCTAAGAATAGTTGTTTTTGATACATCTTCAAGAAGAAATTTAAATGGATTAACACGTGTTCCTTCAATTGATAAAACAGCATCATTGACATATCCCAAGTTAGTAGAATCATAATGATTTACTGGATCACCAACATTTGTCAAACGTTTATTTTCAATATCATAATTGCCATCTTGTGTTAATCTAAATCCATCACCTGTTTCACCTTTATTACCTTTGAAACCAAATGGACCTCTATCACCTTTATCACCTTTTGGACCTCTTTCACCTCTATCACCTTTTTCACCTTTGGGACCAATTGGACCAGCAGGGCCTCTTTCACCAGTTCCAGTTTTTGTTTTATCTTGATTTATTGGAGCATTAAAAGCACCCATTATATCATCTTGTTAGATTAATTTTCTTCATCACTGCTTTCATCTTCCAAGAATTCAGGTGGTATGGTTTCATAGATGACAGGTAGTCTCTTATTGTTTTTCAATACTTTTTGTGTCCTCCTGTATACTTCCATTTTGATTTTTTCAGCGATTTCAGATGGTTCTTCGACATAATCGTCAGGTCTGGTCAAAGTCAATTTCTTGATTCTTTCTGTTCTGGGATTCTCGAGTTTTTCTGGATTTTGAAAATTGTTGATTGCCATATGATATAATATTAGATTAGATTAAACTGCACCATAAAAATTTCTCTTGATTGTCTTCATCGGCTTGTCAACATAACAGAAGGAATATGGTTTCTTGGTTGCTTCAATGTATTTCTTCTTGTCTATTCCAAGTTCTTGTGCAATCAAGTTCCTTTCTCTTGAGGATGGGAAATCATAAATGCAGAAGTGACTGCAATTGAGTCTGATTGATTTTGGACAGCCATAGAATGATTGTGTGAGATATATGACTGAACAGTTCTTGTGTCTCCCCTGAATGAAATAGCTTATGATTTGATCTTGTTTTTTATCAGTCACGAAATCATCAAAAACAACCAATCGCTGCAAATCTGTGTCTTTTATTTGTTCAACTGGCAATATCTCTTCTTGACTGCAAACCAAGGCAGGATATCCAATGTGACTGCTTATTTCATCCATTACTTTCCGAAGATATTTTTACTTGTCTTGATCCAAATTTTTTGCATAAAGATGTATCTGATCATAATAGACCAACGGTTCCATAATCAGATGCATGAACAATGTTGTCTTTCCAGATCCAGAATTACCAGCCAATAACATTCTAAATGTATCTTTTGGCATATACGGATACAACTGTCTGAATGAATTCTTTGAACCCTGAATATCATAATTAGGGATTTCCATATGTAAATAGTTTAGATTAGTCTAACACAATTGTATATGGATATAGAACGAATGAAAAGGCTTCTTAAAAGTGGAATTGAAGCCGGAAATAAAACTAGAGAAGTTCGTGATGTTATCAAGACTTATGAATACAGAAAACAGGATGCATATGATACAACATCAGAATTACTGAAACCCTCTATTGATGTCCAGAAGAGTGTGAAAGAAAGTGTCGACAAAAAACAGGATGAAGTTATTGAACAGTTGAAAAAAAATCAAAAAGCCTTGACATCTGGTTTTGAAGATCTTATGCTATTAAACACGTTACCTGAATCAGTACCAATGAAAACAACATTACCAATTGATTACAAACCTAAAATGATGACTGAAACAGAACCAAAGTACAAGTCAAATCTTGACAAAGGTTTCTCACTTGATGAGGTTAAGGTATTACAGGAATATGAATTGTCTCCTCCAACAACAATTTTAAATAGGATAATGGATGGTACAATCGACATCGATGAGTATAACAGAAATATTGGTGAAATAACCAAAAAACTTGGAAGACAAAAAGCTCATCTATCAACAACCAAAACAAATAGGGATAAAAACAAAGAAAAGATATATGAATTGACTCAAAGGGTCAAACTAATGCAAAAGTACCGAAAAAGAATGGAAACTGTTAAGGAAGGTGCACAAACTGTTGGTTCAGGCATGGGAAGAAGAAGAGGTGCAATGGTTCAAGGGATGCATTATTTGGGAGACATGCTTTCAAGACTGCAGTTGCTTGGTGGATCTATTTCAGCCGGCAACAACAGCAAAAATGTTCAAAATGAATTCACAAAAATATTGCATACATTGAACAGACTGGGATCCTGAAAACCGGTGAGTTGAATAAAATAATGATGAAATATCTAATGTAAAAGTATATGACAGAAATTTCATTACGATTCAACAGTAAAAACAGAGACAAAATTGGTGTTAGTAAGAGTCATGATTTTGAAAAAAGATTCAATACACCTCTTAAATTAACGAATGATTTGAAATATGAAATGGCTGTGAATGTTATCAATATGACATACAGTTGGTACAATATCAGAGATATTTTTGGAAATAATCAAATGAAATACAGCTATGACAAAGGTGTAAACTGGGAAACAATAACATTCGTTGACGGGATGTATTCATACGACGATATCAATAGTTACATTCATGAGTATATGAGTAAAAATAGCCATGTACTGAATCCATCTGAAACAGACAAATCAAAATTCCTGTATGGTATTAACATGTATTTCGTTTTGTCAACATATCGCATTTTGATTGAACTTGATGAAAACTATCGAGTGGATCTGAGAAATCTTGATTTCAGAAAACTTATCGGTTTCGATTCAAAATTAGTTTCAGCCACAGAATATGGAACAAATCTACCTGATATTACAAGAGGAGTAGATGAAATTTATATCAATTGTGATATGGTGATAGATAGCATTGTTGATGGAAATAGCACAAATACAATCGCAGTTATACCAGTCACAGATCTCGTTAGAAGTTTACCTTTCACTTACAAACCTCGTTTTCTTTCATGGAATCCTGTTCAACACATACAATCAGCTCAATACGCTTTTATGTCACAGACTCTTCTAGAGCTCCAGTCGATTTAAATGGGATAGATTGGTATATTGAGTTATTCTTGAGAGTGTGGAATTATAAAACCTAATAGTATATGAAACGGTTCGAGTTTAAAAAATATGAACAACATGGTGAAGGTATTGTGACTGATATGATCAAAACAGCTGGAAAAAAAGCAGCCACAACAATTGGTGAACATGCTGGCAAAAAAGCTGGTGACAAAATCATAGAACTTTTGAAAAAGAGAAAAAGTGGAAACAAGAGTGGAACTGAGTGTGAGCCAGACTGGTGGTTTAATCAAAAGAAAGAGAGGCCGACCTCGTAAAATAAAATAACTTTTATCTAACACAATAATATATGTCAAACTATCGTGACTCAAAATATATCGAAAGATATGAAGATGTAGTGTTCGAACTAGAGACAGCACTTAATACTGTAGTAGCAAACAATGCTCATCAGAGGAAAACAGGTTACCGTTTCGTTGTTGATAACAGTGGAGAGACAACACCATTTGACTGGTATAATGCCCGTTTCAATGTTATTTTCAAAGAAAATAAGCTTGCAGATGGAGCTGACATTGCTGCTGCAGATCGAAATGGTATTGTTAATTCAGTTCACGCTCTTATTAACACCATTAATGTAAAAATGAATGGTCTTGATGTTTATGAATGCCGTGATGCAAACCAAGCCACAAATATTAAGTCATTGCTTGAGTATTCACAGGGTTATGCTGTAAGTCAGGGAACCAATGAGTTCTTCTATCTTGACACCAGCAGAGGTGCTGAAAACAGAGTGGCACAAGCTGCTTATAACAAAGGATTCTCAGATCGTAAAGCTTTGCTTAATGATGGTGGTGAAATAAATGCAGAGATAGCATTGAACAGATACGGTTTTTTCAAGAGCTTTTGGGATGAACTCATGCCTAACTCAAAAGTAGAGGTGAACCTGACACTTGAGAGTGATGACAATATGATTTGGCAAGCTACTGATGAATGTCGTGTGGTACTAACTAAATTCCAGCTAATTGTTCCTCGTATTATTTTCAATTCTGTGGGAAAGTCTTTGTACATGAGCAAGTATCTTGACAACAGAAAGTGGACTTACATGAGAGAAATGGTTGAGAGAGGCAATTCAACAAGACAACAGACTGCCAATTTCCGTATTTCCACAGGAATAAACAAACCCAGGCATGTTTTTGTATTCATCATCAATGATGCTAATGATTCGTCTCAGACAGCCAATAAATTTCTCTATAACATATTCTCAGTTGCAAATAACCGAACTTTGACTGATTGTTATCTTGAAGTTGGCAATGGCAATGATTATCCAGAGGTACATTATAAACTCTCAACTGAACCAACAAGAGTATTCAGAGATGTTTTGAAATATGTTCAAGCTGTAAATGATTTCAGTGAAAGTACCCTTCTTAACAGGGGCAACTTCGGTACAATATTCCCTTTCATTTATTTTGATTTGACGAAACAGAAACAGGATATCAAAGATGGAATGACAAAACTGACTTTCAAATACACTTTGAGTGATGGAACAAATGCTGATTACAGTGTGTATGCACTGGTTCTTTATGAGCAGGATATTGAGATGAGAAAGACTGATGGAAAATTAATTCTGAGATCAATGTAAATTAAATAATTAATTGGAAATAAATTAAATAAATTAAATAAATTAAATAATTAAATTAAATGATTGTTTGTATTAAATACAATTTAGTATAAACATATATTATATGACTACTTATCATCCTCATGGAGTGAAACTTTCACAGGGTCAGAAACAAAAGCCAGCAAAAGCTTATGCAACAAATTCGCCTGTAACAATCAGGTTGACACATAGTGAATTGTCTGGAAATGATCAACTAATGTTGACTAAGACACAAATCAACAAACTGATTAAATCAAGTAGATCAGGAAAAGGTTCAGACATCAAGATATCAAAAAATCAAATCAGAAAAGCTGTTGTAGAAGGAGGTTCTCTTTGGTCCAGTCTTTTTTCACTTGGAACAAGACTATTGCCTTATGCAGGTAAAGCAGTAGCTAAAGCGGCTCCAGCATTGGCTACAGGTGCTCTTTCTTCATTAGCAAGTCTCGGCATTGATAAACTACTTGGAAAGAAACAAAGTGGAGGTTTTCTTATTCCTAATGCCAATTTATCCCAATTATTGAATGTAGGAAATTTATTGAATACGAGACAGATGGCTGATGTTATTCAAAAAATGCAGTATGGTGGAGACGTTGTTATCAAACCAACAAAAGCGCAGACTGGAAAGGGTATTGGAACAATACTCGCCAGTATTGGAATTCCTTTGGCCATAGAAGCAATTAGAAAATTAACTGGAAAAGGATTGCATGTTGAAAGCAGCCGTCCAAGACGGTCATTACCAGTTCATGTTCCAATCGGTTATGGAATGGAAAAAAAAAGACAAAAAAAGGGAAAAGGGCTTCTGTTAGGCAAAGACAGTCCATTCAATTCAATCCCAATTCTGGGAACCATTTTGTAAATAAACCCTTATCCAACTTTGATTTAATCAATTGGGTTAAACAACTTGGAATAAAACATTTCAGAGGAGTATTTTCAAGAGACAATCTGCCAAAACTGATGAGAAACAATGAATGTGGAATAGTCAATCTCGACAGTCAGATTGGACCAGGTACTCATTGGGTATGTTATCGAATTGGTGATAGATACTGTGAATACTTTGACTCATTTGGTTTAATGATGCCAACAGAAGTACAGAAATACATGGCTACAAGTGGAAAACAACTTGAATACTCTGGTGATGAGATACAAGAAAGGGATTCAGTCTTGTGTGGATATTGGTGTTTGTACTATCTTCTCGAGAGACAGAATGGTAAATCGATTCTGAACACAATACATAATGCTGATTTTGATCCCACAGACACAAGTGTTAATCACAGGTTCATCATGAATTATTTCAAGAATATCTAACTTATATGTATAATGGTGAAATCATATTGTGTTAAACAGAAGAAAGTCACTGAATGTGTACCAGGAAGTGAAAGATATCAGAAGACTAAAAATGGTCGAACTGTGATGAAATGTACTTGTGCTGAATGTGGAATCACAAAGACTAAATTTGTCAGAAATCGGGGAAACTAATTAGCCCGTCTGAAGGGGCGGGCATACTAGATTCGGCAGCAGATATGGCACTAACAGGATTCTTAGAACATGGAGTCCCTTATTTAGCAAAGAAAGGTGTAGAAATGGGAAGATATTATGCATCAGAAGCAATGAGAAATCCAAAGCTGCAAAAGAAATTAATTGACAAAGGACTTTCCCTCGCAAAGCCTGCAATCACAAAGGTTGGGTCAGAAGCTTTAAAACAACTCTCAACAAAAGTGAGACCAAATATTCGTTACAAAACAGACATCAAAGGATTAGATTATGGCGGTGCTATTGACATTCATAAGGTTATTGGCAAGCTTCCTAAACCAAAAAGTGGATGGACACCCGGAAAGTATAAATACATGGGACCTTATAATCCCCTCGATAAACAGTTAGAGTATGATAAAAACACAGGTGAGGTCACAAAATGGTATGTCCAACCTTACAACAAGGTAGATGAAATAGCAGCATATCACGATATATGTTATGATATGGGAAAAAATAAAGGTGATTGTGACAAAACAATGGTCGAGTCACTTGATCAAATACCATATGGTGAGATGCCAAAATGGGGTCAAACAGCTAGATTCCTAATCAACACAAAGGAGAAACTTGGTCTCGGCATTTCAAAAAACGGAAAAAGCCGTCGAGTGAAGAAAACTGGCAAGAAAAACTAGCTGATGAATTACATGCACCCATAAAACGAAATTTCACTCGGCGGCGTGTGATTGTAAATAAAATTGATGAAATATGGGCAAGTGATCTAGTTGAAATGCAACAGTTCAGTAAATGGAATAAAGGTTATCGATATCTTCTTATGGTCATTGATGTCTTCAGCAAATATGGTTGGATTGTCCCATTGAAGGATAAGAAAGGTGAATCTGTCACTGAAGCATTCAAATCAATATTCAAGGAAGGCAGAAAACCACAGTATTTATGGGTCGACAAGGGAAAAGAGTTTTACAACAAACACTTGAAGGACTTGTTAGAGAAACATAGTGTACAGATGTACTCAACTGAGAATGAAGAGAAGTCATCAGTAGTTGAAAGATGGAATAGGACAACGAAGTCCAAAATGTGGAAGCAGTTCACTGTTCAAGGTAATACACAGTATTTAGACATGTTACCAAAATTAGTGAAACAGTATAATAATACCAAACATTCAAGCATAAAGATGACACCTACAGAAGCTTCAAAGAAAAAGAATGAAGGAACTGTTTACTTTAATCTATATGGTGATATGGAGCCATTAAAACAGAAACCAAAATTTAAAATAGGTGATAAGGTCCGAATATCTAAGTATAAACGGAATGTGTTCGACAAGGGCTATACACCAAATTGGACTGAGGAAGTGTTTACAGTTGATAAAATCCAATACACTAATCCAATCACTTACAAACTAAAAGATCTCAACGATGAAGATATTGAAGGGAGTTTTTATGAAGCTGAATTATTGAAAGCCAGACAGGATGTATTCCGTATTGATAAAGTCATTCGCAGAGACTATAAGAAAAAACAAGCATTGGTGAAGTGGAAGGGTTACAGTGACGACTTCAACAGTTGGATACCGTTCAAGGATTTAAAAGACATATGAAATTGTTTTAAGAGAAAATTATCTAACATATATGTGAAGGAGACCTACAGTATATCTGTTATTTGCTATTATGTAGCCAAGAATATTATTGTTTCTGGCTATTTAAAACACAGGTCGAAAATTAATTAAAAATAAAAAATAAATTACTATAATATACAAATGCAAAAATATTCCTACAATAATAAAGAATTGGATGTATCAATAGATTGTTATCTTGATGACAACAATGAGATTTGGTTCAGAGGTAGAGACATAGCTTCTATTCTTGACTATAAAAATCCACAAAAAGCAATCAAGGATCATGTTTTATCTGATGATAGAATCTTAAGAGACCACAAAATCAGCATAAATTCACGATGTAACAAAACGTTACCTCGTGCTGAGGCCACTGATTCACGATGTAACAAAACGGTCCCTCGTGCTGAGGCCACTGATTCACGATGTAACAAAACGTTACCTCGTGCTGAGACCATTGAAAAAACTTTCAAATGTTTTTTTATAAATGAATCAGGATTTTATTCACTAATACTGTCCTCTAAAAAACAGGAAGCAGCAAAATTTAAACATTGGGTTACATCTAAAGTGTTGCCATCAATCAGAAAACAGGGGTATTACAATCAGTTCAATGACAGAAGCAATAATATGCTGATGATTGAAAGTGAAGATGATCTGCACTACAAGATTGTGTCATTCATCAGAAAGAAATATGAAGGTGCATTAATGGTGGCGGGATTAGGTGAAAATCAAATAAGCTCAAACATGCGAATCAGAAGTTATAAGAAAGGATATATGGCTGGACAGTGTGATTTAATGCTGATGAATCCAATAAGAAAACACAGTGCTCTTTGTCTTGAATTCAAAAGCCCAACAGGTTTGTAAAGTGTCAGACAAACAGTCTGATATGAAGCTAATGTATGAGAAAAACAACTGCAAATACATCATGAGCAATAGTTTCGAAGACTTGATTCATGAAATAACTAAACACATGGAAGAGAGCAAATTATACTTATCAAGAAGAGAAAGATATTTAAAAAAATAATTTATATAACTATATATTATGGAGAATCAAAATGTTAAGAGAGGTCGGGGAAGGCCTAGAGTTCTCAGTGATGAGGAAAGAAAAAACACAAGACTACCTATATGCTAAATAAAGAATGGTACTGTAACATATGTAAGACAGGACGTAACTACACAATGGCAGGGAAATCTTGTCATATTAAAACAAAAAAACATTAAAAAAATATTCTTCAATAATTACAATTCAAAAGGATCCAGTGATTGGATCAATTGAATTCTCAACCATATTTAAACGCAGACGGAAATGTTTTAAAGAAATAATAACTATAGATATATTATAAATGGAAAAAATTATCGAAACTAGTAGTAATATGGACAAGAAAAGTCTCAAAAAATTGAGCAAATCTAAGCTAATCGAGTTGTTGTTGAAGCAACAGAAACCAAAAATTATTATAGTTGATGACACAAAACCTATGCCTAAACCAAGAACAAGACCAATTCCTGCACCTAGGACTGTCAGGCCGATTCCCGCCCCAAGGACGAAAAGACCAACTGTGAAAGAATTGGTTGATTATTTTGAGAGGAAAAGACTTCCAGCCCCACCTGTTGAATGGTTGGAAGAAATAGAACAATTGAAAAAGAGACCAATTCCCGCCCCAAGAGCCAAAAAGCCTGTGCCGGTTCCAACACCCAGAACAAAAATAGAGCAAACAGAGAAAGCTCTGAAGGGTTTCAAAAAATCTTTTGAAATCAGTATAAAAAATAACAAAGACCCGCTTGCGCAACTGCAAAACACGAGAAAGGCTGTTGCATATAATATTATAAAATTGTTGAATGAAATTAAAGGTCTCAAATTCGTTGAAACGCTAAAGGTAACATTCGCAAAAATGACTGACGGAGCAATAGAATACAAAACCGCATATTTCAACAGTGTAGCTCAAACAATTATGAATAATCTGGAAGTAACTGAATCACTACAGTTGTCTAAAGACCAAATAATGAATAAGATTGCAGTTTGGGTATCTGAAGGTTCAGGTTGGACTGCTGATTCAGTTGATAGTCATTATCTTAATGTTGTGAAATATGCGCCAATGAAGGGCTCCTCATACATTAAACTACCGAATGAACTCAGAAACAGTGCAAAGGGTTTGATTAACATAAAGAATGATGATGATCTGTGCTTCATGTGGTGTCATATCAGGCACTTGAATCCTCAAGACAAATACCCACAGAGAATAAAGAAGACTGACAGAAAATTTGTCGATACATTAGATTATTCAGGGGTTGAATTCCCAGTTGCAACCAAGCATTACAACAAGATAGAGAAACAAAATGAGATTAACATCAATGTTTTTGGTTATGAGAATAGACAGCCATATCCAATTTTTGTTTCAAAAGAGAAATATGAAGACTGCTTGAATCTGCTTCTAATAACTGAAAATGAAAACAAGCATTATGTGCTAATCAAAGATTTCAATAAGTTCATGTACAATCAAACAAAGCACAAAGAAAGAAAACACTTTTGTATGCACTGTCTTCAATGCTTCAGCTCTGAAAGGGTGTTGAATGATCACAAGGACAACTGCATGCAAGTAAATGGCACACAGGCAATAAAAATGCCAAACAAAGATAACAACATACTGAAATTCAACAACTTTCATAAACAACAGCAGGTACCATTTGTGATCTATGCTGATTTTGAGGCCATCACTGAAAAAATACACGGTTGCCAACCCAACAGTGATAAATCATATACAGAGGCTTATCAGAAGCATACTGACTGTGGCCACGGCTATAAAGTAGTTTGTTGTTATGATGATAAATACAGCAAACCAGCAGTAATATACAGGGGTGAAAAGGCTGTGTACAAATTCATGGAAGCTATGCTGGAGGAAGTCAAATATTGCAAGAATGTTGTGAAAAAAAATTTTAACAAACCATTGAAAATGACTAAAGATGATGAAGAGAAATTCCGAAAAGCCAAAGTTTGTCACATTTGTGATAAAAAATACACTGACAAAGATATCCGAGTTCGAGATCATTGTCATATTACCAGCAAGTACAGAGGTTCTGCTCACCAAGATTGTAATCTGAAACTCAGAGTGAACCCAGATGAAATAAAGATACCAGTCATATTTCACAATCTAAGAGGCTATGATAGTCATTTTATTATGCAGGAGATTGGAGCCATTGTTAAGAAGCACACTTACAAAAACAAGAAAGGTGAAGACTGTCAAATGAACATCAATGCTATCCCAAATAACATGGAGAAGTATATGGCTTTCATGCTTGGCAACCACTTGACCTTCATTGATAGTTTCCAGTTCATGAGCTCTAGTTTGGAAAAACTTGTAGGCAATCTACCAAAAGAAGCCTTAAAATACACCTCACAAGAGTTCAAGGGAAATGATCTTAATATGATGGCACAGAAAGGTGTTTATCCTTACGACTACATGGACAGTTTCGATAAATTCAATCAGAAGCTGCCATCAAAAGATGAATTCTATAGCATACTGAGTGATACGCATATATCAGATGAAGACTACACACATGCTCAGACTGTTTGGAAAGCATTCTCCTTAAACAACATGGGTGATTATCATGATCTGTACCTTAAAACAGATGTACTCCTACTGGCTGATGTATTTGAAAACTTCAGAAAAACATGCCTTGAGTACTATAAACTGGACCCGTGTCACTATTTCACATCTCCCGGTTTATCATGGGACGCCATGCTTAAAATGACTGACATTAAACTAGAGCTTATGGTTGATATTGATATGTTTCAATTCATTGAAAAGGGTATGCGTGGTGGTATCAGTTATATAGCCAACCGTTACGGCAAAGCAAATAATAAATACATGAAAGATTACGACGAGAAGGCGCCCTCGAAGTACATCATGTATCTTGATGCTAATAATTTGTATGGTTGGGCTATGAGTCAATATTTACCAAAAGGCGGATTCAGATGGATGACACAAAAACAGATCAATAATTTAGACCTGGCTAAGTATAAAGAAGACGGCAACAAAGGTTTGATACTTGAAGTTGATTTAGAATACCCCCAGGAGTTGCATGATCTTCACAATGACTATCCACTTGGACCGGAAAAGGTCAAAGTGACTGGGGACATGCTATCAGATTATTGTAAAAACATAGCAAAGAAATACAATATATCAACTGGTCTGGTACATAAACTAATACCAACATTAAGCAACAAAGAAAAATACGTGCTCCATTATAGGAACCTCCAATTATACACTGATCTCGGTTTGAAAATAACTAAAGTCCATCGAGTGTTAGAATTCAATCAATCCCCTTGGCTTAGGCAATATATTGATTTCAATACTGACAAACGTAAGAATGCTAAAAATGCCTTTGAGAAAGACTTTTTCAAGCTGATGACTAACAGTGTATTTGGCAAAACGATGGAAAACCTCAGAAAGCGAGTAGACGTCAGATTGGTGACTGATGAGAAGAAGCTATTGAAATTAGCTAGTAAACCCACTTATGTTAGCAGTAAAATCTTCGATGATCTAGTAGCTGTTCATAAGATAAAAGAAACACTTACTTTAAACCGGCCGGCATACGTGGGGATGTGTATTCTAGACCTTAGTAAGACACTGATGTACGATTTCCATTACAACTACATTAAACAAAAGTACGGTAACAAGGCCAAGCTCCTCTTCACAGACACAGACTCACTGACCTATGAAATTGAAACCCAAGACGTCTATAGAAATTTCTGGAACGATAAAGATAAATTCGATAACAGCGACTACCCTGAGAGCTCGCCGTATTTCAATAAGACTAATAAAAAAGTTATTGGCAAATTCAAAGATGAGGCAGCAGGAGTACCCGTTTGCGAATTCATCGGTCTACGATCGAAAATGTATAGCTATATGAAAGACAGCCAAAAAGGAGGGAAGACAGCGAAAGGAATTAAGAAGAATATTATTAAGAATAACATCAAACATGAAAATTATAAAGAGACACTATTTGATAATAAACAGATGTATCATAAAATGAAAACAATCAGAAGTCAAAATCATCAATTGGGAAGTTATGAGATAAATAAAGTATCACTCAGCTGCTTTGACGACAAGCGGTATATTCATGATAATGGCGTGACAAGCTTTGCATACGGACGCTATGCTATCAATACTCAAAGACAACCAACTTTTTATCAAAATGCTTGTACTTCTGATAAAAAATATCAGAAAATTACAAACGAGATACAATTCTGATTGGTTAGAAAAATCATGCGACCGTCACGTGAGTTATAATATTAGCTATAGGCGATGACTCATTTCCTGTTTTTCCGAGAATGTCACGCTTGGTGATTTTTCCGAGAATGTCACGCATTTTAATACGAGATCAAAAATGTGCTGACCTTGGTTCCATCAGATTGAACAACTATAGATTATATAAGATTGAACAACTATAGATTCCATCAAATTAAATAACTATATATTCCATCAATTAAATAACTATATATTCCATCAAATTAAATAACTATATATTCCAGAATACGAGACCAGAAGGCGAGTAGTATAGTTTTTGGGGAAAACGAAATCAATTGATTTCGTACCCCCAAACACTATACTACTATCACGTACATGAAAATATCGATTTACGTTGTGTTTTCGAGTTCTGAATAACCAATATGTTAAGAGAACTGTCTATGCGAATGTTTTGAAGTTTAGCAGAGAGAAAAAATCTTTTGCGACAGCAAAAGTGAGCTCCAGATGTTTCCAATGGATTTTCGGCCGTCATGTTGGGGTTCCTCAGAGGAACACCAGTATGACGTCTCCATACTAAACACTATAATTTTGAGTAGTACCCTTTACCGAATAACTCGAGTTCGGAATATCGCACAACCCTGAAACTTTGATACGTTGTTTATTTATTACTTTTCTACACTATCTCAGTTTCTTGACTTAATTTATGGAAAGATAAGCGATTTTATTTTTTATTTGCGTGATACTTGCGTGACGTGCAAGCCAAGAATACAAAACTCAAACAACTGCAGTGAAACTTTAGTATTTAATACAGAGCAGCAAACAGTATTATGTGTCTGAGTGTGTATTTGTTTGAAAACAAACCAACTGGGCCGCATGAAATGGATTTCGTAAGAGGAAATAGGGGGGACTAATAACAAAATCTCATGTCCCAAAATGGGAGGGGGGTTATTAGAGAGGGGGTACTTATTGCAAAAACCGACTTCCAACGGGGGGCTTATTAGAGAGAGGGGACTGATAGAGACGGGGGTCTTAAAAGAGCTTTTACGGTAGTAAGTTTCTGCGTTGAGAATGCCGTGATTTCTTGTAACAGTTATACATCTCAGCAATGAAAATAAAGGACGATGCAAAAAAATGAAATAAACAGGTTACGGAATGATAAGCTTCATCGTCTTCTATAAACTTATTAATGTCGCAGGCTTCCCAATATTTTTATGACGCAATATTAATCAACGTGATATCCGGGTTGTTGTCATGACCATATTTGGTCATGTTTTTGCACAACAGATAAAAGCACATTGAACAACTGTATTTTTGGTTTTCCTTCGGTTCTCGGTTTTACACGGTTTTACTTTGGATTTGGATGTAAGACGTCGTTGGCTTATGGTTAAGAGAGAGAACATTTCAGTGTTTACGGATTTTATTGGGACAACAGGGCCAACTATACACGCATTTCCCACATTAACACATCACCATGTCAGCACAAACATCGGAACAAGCGCAAATACATTTTCGTGCGTGCAAATTGAGATAGACTTTTCAGGATAACAAAACTAATAGGCAGGACGGGATCTGCAATTTTGGGTCACTGAAGACCCGTGCTTTGAAAACCTGTAACTTTTCCTAATCCCGAACTATGTTTGAAATGAGCGATTATTATTGCCAAATACTGAGTTTCTGAGAAGTTTTGAAGACAAAAAACCCTCTTCAAGATAAAAGTCCACATTGGCAGTAAACTTCGACTCAACTTCTTGCAATCTGTTCCAATTTGCCTGCTCACTTCCTTAACCTGACCGGGGTAACGCTATTTGATTTCAGTTGCTCTCACTGGTCTGACATGTTCGCTTTGTGACCCAAAGGAATTCTGGGATATGCTTCGATAACTGCCGCGTGTTAGTCCGCTAATTTCCATTTCAGATATTTTTTAGAACCGTGTCGACCCACCCGGTCCTGCTGGCAAAATATTGCAGCGATTGCATTATTTACATGTCAAAACTCGTCAAAATTGCCATGCGAGGTCCCAGAATCTACTCACAGATCGGCTAGGAACACAACTTCACTTCGTGAATCACCATGACTCGATCGAAACCTTTCGGCGGCTCACTTGGTGTGAAATTGCTTCTCACCTCTGTCTTCTTCCAGAGAATTGCCTCTATCCACCAACCCAGCTTTATGATGCCAGGCAGGGGGCTTCTGAGGTGGAAAATGGCTCCAAAAACACACTTATAAATCAAATAAGTAACGAATTGTAGCTGCACTGATCGTTTAGAAATAAACGACAGCTAGCGTGACAAACGTGACATGAAAGATAGAGCCTTCAATGTTGTGGACCAGCAAAATCTACGTGGTAGCCCCTTATATGGAATAACCAGACCGACTTGACCTCAGACCCTCGAAAATTACAGAAAAACATGTACAAAATGGCGGACGGAAATGAGTTAAAGAACGTTTCCCAACGTTCTACATAATTCCAACGTTCTACAATCGAAAAATATGAAGAAGTAGATCCTATTTCATTACTTCTACTCTAGACCGTAGACCGTTGACCGGTCACTGACCGATCACGCAAGTATTAAATTACCCGTGCTTTACGCTAGTAAGAGGAAACTGTTCAATATATACTGTAAAACTAAGTTTTCAAGGAATTCAACCAACGGAAATACGTTAGGTTACTGTTTAGTGAACAAAATCGATGCTACCCTCGCGGCTAACTGAGAATCACAGACTGTTACTGGAAATGTTTTCAAGAACAGATGTAACTGCAGATTGCAGTGAATGACTGAAATTCCGTAAAGAATCTCGCTCTTTTATCATAAAGCAGTAGAAGCACAACACGCATATCTCTGTGTTGTCGCAGGCTCCACAGTTTTTTATGACGCAATATTACTCAACGTGACATCCGGGTAGTTATCATGACCATATTTTGTCATGTTTCTGCCCAACAAAAAACGAACATGTACAACGGTAATTTTAAAAAGAAGTGTGTATACGAATGTTTGCAAGTTTAACAGCGAGACGAAAGGTTTTAACATAGCCAAACTAAAAATGCAGATTTTTCCGGGCCGCCTCATACTAAACTCTGTAATTTTGAGTGGCTGAATGAGTTTTCTGATGTGGTTTAAGCTTATTGTGCATATAGCATTCCGTGTTATTATAAGTTGTATTTAGTAAGGAGCCACCGATTGAGAAGCCGCACAGGCTCTGAACAGCAGGTAAATTCAATCATTTCTTCTTGCTTCATGTCCGAAAGTGCACCGGAAGTAAGACAGTCCTGACTGAAAAAACCGCTTCAAAATACGTGACAAGCGTGTGTTGGAATTGATCTTGATGTTCCCTTGAGACATCGATGTCTTAAGGTGGCTCAAAACAGTTTTCAGCACTTTCCAAGACGTAGATTTTGATGGGTCATTATTAGCACTATTTATTCCTTCATGCTACAATCATGGTATCACAAAACTGTCCAATCATTCGGGAGCACGTTGTTATCATTTTCGTGACGCTATATGTTACCATAACAACAGATGACCTGCTAAAAACACCCTTAATTTTAGCTTTAAGTACTTATATTTCAAAAACGGCAGGGTGAAATTTTTTATTGTTACCGAAATTTGATAAGCAGAATAAGACGCAACTTTTGGCAAAGTTAAATAAAATTCTGTACATGGGATTCAGAGCAGCCTTAAATTTTCGAAAATTTAAGGTGGCTCTTAGAAAGCACTGAAAACTGTTTTGAGCCACCTTAATCTAATTTATTCCAGAAAACATGTTGCAAGCTTGACGTGAAAATATTTTTACAAACAAGAAACTGAACGAAGCGTGGAAAACGGCCGGCTGTGATATTTTTTTTTCACAGCGTGTGGAAAAGATATGCACAAGTTTTGTAGGGTAAGCTCTGTAAACAACAGATTGCCTTCCATGTCCGCTTGTTGGCTCTGAATTTTCCTTTGCCGAGGCAGTTCGTCTAAAATCAATGTTCGCTGATATGCCGTCAACAGTCACCAACTCTTGAAACACATTGCTTGCATTGTATAACCAGAAGTCAGTGTGGTAGCGGACGCATTCTCAAGATTCAGAAATACTTTTCGAAATCAAGAAAAAAATCTTAAAACAAGAGAAGTTCTGGATTTTTTTTTTATTTTTAACAACCTTTTAATTTGAGAAATTAACTAAAATTAAGAAAATTTTCTGAATTTAACAACTTAAAAATGAGAAACAAAAACTCTTTGTCCTAAAATTAAGAATTTGGGTTTTAGCGTGTGAATAACTCAAGTACGGGATATCCCTGAGACTTTGACAGGTCGTTTATTTACTATTTTTCTACAATATCTCAATTTCTTGACATTTGTGCATTAGTCTGTACGTGATCAAAACACGGATGCTATATTTTAAATAAAATATTGAAAGAAATTCCGATTGCCTCTTGGAATCGAAGGCCGGGTGAAGGCCATTATGACCTCTTGTTTTCGGGAGATTTCGGTTGATTATGAGTTACAAATCAGTGGTGGAACATATTCGACGATAAGAGGCGAATTTACACGTTCTTGGGTTGTCTTTCACGAGACAAGGTACAAGCGAGTCGAACTGTTTGCAATTTTCGCAAATACAGTTCGGTTGGATCAGATTACAAGAATACTCAAATGGCGAAAACCGCGAAGCACCATCAATTGTTGGAATTTTCGAAATTGAAGCTTGATGAAATTTCAAAGACATGGGAGAGCTGCGACCCGGAAGATTTGTAACTTTGCTACGACAAGATCTGTTGGCTTATCCGTAAACTGAAGATTTCGATCGACGAAGTTGGGGAACATATGAGCGAACAGACACACGAACGCATCAAGAGAATTGATTGGAGGAACAGAAGGAAGGATTGCTGCCCTTTCAAGAAATCCGGACTCGAATTAAGTTTTCCTTGGACGAACAACGTAGTCGAGAGGAGGATCAGGAAATTAAGTGTGAATTAACAAGGCAGCGAGCGATCAACACAGAGGTTATGGAGGCACGACTGGCTGAGCAAAAGGAGCTCGAAGTAGTGCATATTCGGCAACAAAAGCGGGAGGAAGAGTGGCAGATTAAGAAATTAAGCATGGAGAAGGATGCCAAGGCAGGGATGGCGGGTCTCCTCGATACATCAACTACACAGTCGGTGAAACCCCAGCGATAAACTATCACTCCATTTAGTGGAGATTATAAAGACTGGGTTTGATTTTAGAACCAGTTTGATGTGGAAGTGGACGGTGCAAAGATTTCAGAAATAAGTAAATTTAACTATCTGTTGGAACTTATCAAGGGTAAGCCACGGGAGGATATTCTTGGGCTCCCGCATACTGTCGAAGGCTACAAAGAGGCTAAGAGAATTTTGCAGACTACGTATGACAAAGACTTTAAGGTGCATAAAGCGCTTATCAAGGAGATGGAGAGCCTACAAGGTATCATGGATGTTCGTCGACTTGATAAAATTCACGAGTTTTACAACAAACTTGCTAGACTTGTGCGGACTTTGACAACAATGGATAAACTACAGACCGCACAGTGTGATGTGTACACATTAATGGACAATTGTGGACCCGTTAGACAATTATTACCCAGACAGATGACAAGTGGGAGGAGTGGACACTAGAGCAACTCGTGGAGGCTTTGCGGAAGTATGTTGACAGAAACCCGGTGCGAATGGAGCGACGGAAAACGAAACATGGAGAAATTACTGATGCAGGGTTCACACAGATATGGCAATACTAACAAGTGCGTTTACTGCGTCGCTACAAGCCATTCGAGTGTCAATTGTACAAGGGTGTTGACTGTGCCAGCCAGAAGGGAACTCCTACGAAGGAAAAATTGTGTTGCAAATGTACTGGTCACAACCATCTTGCATCTGAATGCATATCGAAGCCGTGCCGAAACTGTGGACAACGCCATCAGACATCTGTTTCTGAAAGAATGTGGTCAACTGTTCCTGAAAAAGGCAACGTTACAGCATCAACAGAAAACAACCTGAGTGCATCCACCTCGTCACTTTCCACATTACACGCCACAGTGTGCGCAATGGTGAATGGACAGGAAGTAAGAATCATGATTGACACCGGAGCTCCAACATTATTACACAACTGGGACTGTCACCAATGCGGCACGAAACGAGATGCATTGAGCAAATGTACTGAAGTGTTACAAGAAGAGTGGGGATTTACCCTTTAAAGATCCAGTCAACCGTTGTGGATGGTTTTAACCTTGTCGTGAATTGCATAAATGCTGAGAAGGACGTGCTGACTTACTTACCTAATCCAAGAATCAAGGATTTAAAACGGAGGTACCCTCGACTCCGAAGGCTACAATTGAGCGGTGAAAATGTCTCGACAGATCAGCTCCTCTGCACATCATCTTAGTGGCACATGTTAGCGGCAGTAGTTAACCAGCGAATCCGGTCGACAAAGCCCCTAGTTCTTGGCTACAATCCTGACCAAGACCCTGGTGCTGAATTCACGATGTTGGAGTAGGTTCTGTATGGGAGGCTTATTTCAAACAGTGATGGTGTAGAGAAGGAATTCTTTTTAAACTCAAGCCGAAGTGATTTCGAGATGTGCTTGGCCTAGATGATCCAGAAACCCCAGATTCTTCATTTCAAGAGGACTTCCCAGAACATATCCAGTTCAAGGTTAAAAGGTTTTACGAGACACGGCTCCCTTGGATGATCCACAATGCAGTGCTCCCAAGTAACAAGGATTAGGCACTGGCACGACTTTTGGGAACGACAAGACGCTTGGATAAGAGCTAGAAGTTGGGAGAGTATAATGCCATCACGCAAGAGCAAGTCCATAAGGGGATACTCAAGCCAGCCCCATCTCAGCCCACTGGGTAAACTGTACACTATGTACCCCATCATTCTGTAATTCGCGAAGAGGCGGGTCTACAAAGACACGCATAGTCTATGACTGCTCAGCCAAGATCAGCGAGTCACAACCTTCGTTGAATGATTACTTAGAAACCGGTCCAGCCTTGCAAACCTTTCTTTTTGACATTCTCCTTCGAAATCGAATGAAGAAGTTATGCATTACAGTAGACACTGGGAAGACATTTCACCAGATTCGCATTCATGAAGACGATCGTGATGCGCAAAGCGTGCTGTGGTTCAACAACGTGGACAAGCGGAAGGTGGTCGAGTACCGCTTTACTCGAGTGATCTTTGGTACATCACCTAGCCTTTACATTTTGAGAGCAACTCTTCAGAAGCATTTGTCGGCATACCAAGAAGATTTCCCAGACACAATCAAGGCATTGATGGACGACACGTACGTTTATGATATACAGTATGGAAGTGCCAAAGCGAAGGACCTAGCGAAGTTCAAGGAAGAAGCCACACAAATCAGGCAGAAAGGGGGATTCTCATTACACAAATGGCAAAGCAATGTACCCGCCCTCGAAGGTGTCCCTCAGCACAAGGAATCAGACAGAGAAGATCACACGACCAGGATATTGCGCACCCAGTGGGACAAGTTGACAGATACAGTGTCTGGTAACTTTAAGCCATGCTACTCGTTAACAGAACCATTGACGAAGCGGAAGATGTTGGCAGCAATTAACGGCCTCTATATCATCCTTGGTTTGGCTTCCCCGGTTACGATTATTGGAAAGGTTATATTCAGCGAAGTTTGTTCACAGAAGATTTCGTGGGATGAGCCACTCCCAAATTTAATTGTAGAGTAGTGTACAAAGTGGATCAACAGTCAGTGTCGAGAAGTGTGGTGGACTAAAACAAAAGGGAACTGTTGCTTCACGGGTTCTCAGACGCCAGTAACTCTGCGGTGTTTTTGCAGCTGTTTGTGTTACTGCCAAATACTGGGACGGGCCAGTGAGCCACAACCTTCTTGTTTCCAAGGCAAGAATCGCTCCCAAGAACACGTTGATTCCACGCTTGGAACTTGTTGCGGCACTCACTCTTGCCAGGTTGCTCAATCATGTTACTAAGGCAACTGGCATCAACATGTTTCTTGAGTCCCATGCATGGTGGACAGCACCACCGTGCTCTACTGGCTGGCACATAAAGGCAAGTGGTCGCAATACGTGGTTAACAGAGTGGGGAAGATAAACGATTGTGGCAATTTCACATAGTATTATCTTCCGACAGCTTAGAATCCAAGTGACTTAGGAACCACGGGAGTGTCCCCTTCGAGAATTGATCAGTTCTGACTGAAGGGTCCTGACTGGTTGACTCACGCTGACAAGTGGCCAGAGCAAGTGGAAGTCCAGGAACAGACGTTTCTTGGAAGAGAGGAAACCCAGGATTCGCCAGACAAATGGGCAAATGAACTTCTCCAGAAGCACGAGTACTGGACGCTTCTAAGGATCACAGCATTCACGTTGAGGTTCATCAGCAACTGTCGGAAAGTGACCAAACTACATGGGCCCCTTACAAGAGAAGAAATTAAAGAAGCTGAACAGAGGTGGATCAAACTCGCCCAAAGGGGTTGTGAACAAAGAAACGATGTCCCCATCAAGAAGGACACCTCAGGGAGCTAGCACTTGTATGGACGAGTACCTGACTACCACCCAGTTTTCCTGCCACGACAACACAGATTGGAAGAGATGGTAATTGAACATTGCCATCGGTTGAATCTGCACGGGGAGTCCATACCACAATGAATAAAGTACGGGAGACATTTTGGATCCCTCAATTGCGACGTATTACCTGAAAGCTGAGGTTTGCCTGTAACCACTGCAAGCGGTTCAGAGCGAAGGCTTTGTCAGCACCACCAATGGCTGCCCTGCCGTCAATCCCAACGGAGTTTGCAGATCCATTTTCCTCTACTGGGGTTGATTTCTTTGGTAAAAATCTACTACAAGCGCCGTGGGTCCAACCCAGGGAAGGCGTATGTAGTCTTATTCACGTGCGTCTGTACTCGTGCCATCCATCTCAAGTTATGCACCGACATGAGTGTTTAGCAATTTAAACGAGCATTGAAAGAATTTGTGGCTAGACGAGGTGCTCCCCAAACGATAGTGAGCGATAATGCAACGATTTTCATAGCGACCAAGAAATGGCTCAAGACTCTCAAGAAGATGAAGACCTGAACAACTATCTCGCATCACACCAGGGCACCTTGGTGGGGTGGATTTTTCGAGCGGATGGTGGGCGTCGTCAAGTCTTGCCTTTCTAAGGTCATTGGTGGTGCACTGTTGTAATTGCAGAATTAGAAGAAACCCCACTGGATGCGGAATGCTTTGCTAATAACAGGCCTCTGTGTTACGTAGGTGAAGAGTTCGGACAGCGAACAATAACGCCAAACATCCTTATCAGAGGCAGGCCCTCAGCTCTTCTCGAAGAAAACGTTGACACTTTGGAGAACATAATACGGTATTTGAAGATGTGCCGATTGCAGCTGCTAAAACGTTGGGTGACAGAGTATCTTCATGCATTAGAGGAGAGCCCTAAGACGCCAGTGACTGGAACTATGAAGGTTCCCTCAAATGGGTCAGTGGTCTTAATCAAGGATTCTGTCAAGGGCTCTGGAAAGTGGAAGCTCGGAAGAGTGGAAGGTCAAATAAAGGGAAGGGATGGCGTTCTGAGAGGATTCAAGATAAAAACGGGATACGGATACGTTGTCGAACGACCAGTTCAGCTTGTTGCAGATTTGGAAATATGCGCACCTCTGCAGCCGCAGAACACAGTTTTGAATCCAGATGTGCCAGAGTTCCGACCGCGACGCCAAACTGGGCTTGCAGCAAAGGACACTGCAAGGAACAGGATGATCGGAATTGCAATGAACGATTTAGAGGACAATTAAGATTTTATTAAAGTTGCTTGTTAGCACTTTAATAGGGGGAGAGTGTCGTAGGTTCCACAGTTTTTATGACGCAATATTATTCAACGTGACATCCGGGTAGTTATCATGACCATATTTGGTCATGTTTTTGCACAAAAAAAAGCACAACATGTACAACTTTAATTTTTGGTTTTTCTTCGGTTCTCGGTTTTACACCCGCGGTTTTACTCGGTTTTACTTTGGATTTGATTGTCGCGTCGTTGGCTCGAGGTTAAATACATATTGAGAAGAATATTTCAGTGTTTACGGATTTTATTGGGACAACAGGGCCAACTACGGCCAGCGTACGTTTTACGTCAACAAATCCTTATCGGTACAATCTACGCACGCTTTTTGCCTGCGCTCTGATTTCAACTGAGATTTCTTACAACGCCTTGACACTTTTAACTCCAAATTTCACATCATACCAACACAAAACTGTGTTTGTTGCCGTCAGACATTGCCTTAATGACCATCTATAGGACGCAGGAAGTTAACACCCAATTTCGCCCAAATTGATCGCCAATTATGCCAATTTCAGCTTACCGCAAAAAGCCACATTTTCAAACACCATTTCCCGCTACACAAGCCTAGCCGAACAAAACCAACCTATCTTCGAAGCCTAACATACAACCGTCATATTTGCAAGGTCTCGCCCACAAACAAAAAAACAAACAAACAAAAATACAAACCAGCAATACAAAGATAAATAACCAGACAAGCAGTTGCAAAAAGGTTGAGACACTGACTCGAAAATTCCCTTCCTCTACCTAAAACCCCTTTTCCAGTTAAAAAGTAAAGGCACAAGGCCCCTCCCTCCCCCTCCCATTTTTCAGTGTTGATACCCTTTCGTTTGAATCGCAAGTGGAGATCGACAGAACTTTGCTTCGGGGGGAGGGGGAGGGGCATTAGGAATGCAGTGACTTGTATGACAAGCATTGTACGGTTATTGACAGTGAGTGTCTCAACTCTGTTTGCAATTGCTTGTAGCTGTACTTAGAGTCAGATGTAAAGAAAAATATGTGTAAACCTGTCAGCCGAAGATTAACCTAAGCCCCAATTTTTTTTTTCGCTAAAATAAATCTTTGCACCTGTTTGAAACGCATTGCGCATTTTCTTAGCAAATCTTGACTAGTTATTTTGAGTTTTTTAGGGTGTTAAAGTTGCTGACTGGCAACATAAAGAGAAAAGATAAAAATTGACTATTGCAATGGTTAGATGCCCACAACAAAGTACATTGTTCCACTTACGACGAGTTAATCGACGAGAGCTGAACTGCCTCCACGGTACTGTACAGGTTTCTTCACGAATCGCGCTGAATCCTCCAACCACTTTTAAAGAAACGTTCAAACGTCTCCACCAATTATGTTATATTCTCCACCAATTATGTTAAGATTCTCGTAGGTTCTCCGACCAGAATGTTACATTGACCGCCGAGTGTGTGGGGGACGTCTCCAGGCGGACCTACTCAAACGGTAGGCACACTCGCCTAACGAGCAGGCATCAAGACTCTACAACAAGTACGGATTTGTTTGGTTATTACATGAGCAAGGTTTTTAAGTAACAGTATTTTTCTTTGAGTTTGGGTTTTTAGTTTTAGTGTGTAAAACGTGTTGTTTTCGTTATAAGTTATTTCTTGAGTGACTGAAAGTTCATATTTATCAAATTTAATTGCGTGATGCTTTAACCCTTTCACTCCCAAGGGGTCTCCCTTTGACGAGTAATTTTATCGTCTGGCGTTAGACAGATTAAAATCTATAAAGTCACTCTTGGGAGTGAAAGGGTTAACGGAGGCGAATCATGATGAGAGCTTGTTCAATTTCTAACCTGTTGGTTGACTTTCCAGTTTTTCGTGGTGACGACAGCGAAGACGTAAATGAGTTTGTCGATAATTTTAGGCGTGCCGCGAAGTTAAATGGCTGGTCTGAAAGAAATTTGGTGTTTAGGACTCCCGTTATTTCTTAAAGGGCATGCTAGTGCTTGGTTGAAATCTTTACAGAATGGCAGCGAGTTCACTTTTGATGAATTAATCTCTGCTTTGATAGAGCATTTTGCTTCTGTGGCTAATGAGTTGCGTATTCGGCAAGCCTTGAGCAATCTCCGCCAGCACAAAAAGGAGACTGTCGCTGATTATTTGTTCAATGTTTCCTCACGTTTGAATTTGCGATGCCTAGGTCTGAGTGAATTCATTATTTCGTACAGGGTTTGAAACCCAAGATCCGTGAGTATGTGATTCTTCAGCAACCTGTCAGTTTTGAAGTTGCGGTGAATTTTTCCAAGTAAAAGGAAACAGTTTTGTCTAGTTTGGACAGTTCTTGACGCCGAACAAATGGCACCCCAAGTTGCTCGAGAGCTCATCAGTGTTGTGACAAGACAAAAAACAGAAGTTAACGCTTTCAGTCAACAAAATACTAGTGGCGATGACATATGGTCAGTTTGACATATAAAAGGAAGAAATTGAACAAGCTATGTTTGGTGCTGCTCGCGATTTGTGTAAGTTTCCGCAGCGAAGAAATTCCGGTTTCCAGTCGAGAGGCTCGCCCCTTACTCATAGCGATCGTGTTTGTTATAACACAGGCAGCGCAGACATACTGTATGCGTAGTTATAAGCTTAACATTCTGCATATAGTCAAAATATTGATGTAAAAGTTCAAAATTAAATATTGTTTTAATTTAATATCACTATATGTTTGTTTGTTTGAATATGTGAATTTTTTTCAGGCTTTATTTTCACTACTGCATGCTTAAGTAGTGTTCATAACTGCGATGATCATTCACGTATTCATTCTTTAATCCGCAGTTCAAATATATGATTTTCCTATATTCATTCTCATATATTAACCACTCACGGCTATATTAGGAACCAACAAAACGACCAGATGGCTTGTTAGCTCAGTCGGTAGAGCGCTGCACCGGTAGGCCGGTTCCACTAATCCCGTACAAGCCTAATTTTTTTTCAGGCTTTCTTTTCACTACTGCTTAAGTAGTGTTCATAACTGCGATGATCATTCACATATTCAATCATTAATCCGCAGTTCAAGTATATGATTTTCATATATTCATTCTCATGTTTGTTTGTGTTGCTCAATAACTGGTCTATTTTGCGGTGCTTCTGGCCGGTTCGCCTGCTATCATAACCGTGTTAATCTTAGAGCCATATTCACGGTTCAAAAGGTGTCTAAAAATTCGAAATATTCTCAAGAAAAGCTCACTTACCTTTAACTGAAAGCTTCCTTGGGTGTCCTGGCCTGTTTAAATGGCGATTTTTCGCTTTTTGTTACCAGAGGGATCTTCCATTAAAGATCTTTAGACTGCGAGTAGTCTCTTGTTTCGGCGATGGATTGTGGGGCGGGCGAAAGACGCGCGCGCGCGAAGTTGCGAGGAGACGCGACGCGAGGGGAGCGCCGAAAATGCCAGGGAGTTTGAATTTAGCGCGTACATTCCAAGCGCAAAACTCTGGTTGGCTCTTTCTTAGAATCTGTCAACACAGTATACAAGCCGCTGTCAACACTCATGATAATATCGACTCGCTACAGATTACAGACTTGTCTCAATTAGTTATAACCACTTTGACAAGAGGTTTTTCAGTTTTTCGTTCAAGGTCACCGTAAACTCTTTAATCTCTGAGCGATCAGGGCCATAATTTATGGACCTCCTCGCTCTTCTCGCTTCGGGTTTTCTTTTCCGGCAACGACTCCAGTCTAATTGATTTTGAGGTGGCAGAATTTGTAGAACAACTCCCAGCTAGAAAGGTGACCGTCGCATGAAAGCTCGCCAGAGATCAGTTTCGTGAAGATAACTTCCTTTTCTTTCATGTGAATACATCCTTGTATTTTCCCCGACAAGTCAACCTGTGAATGCAACACATCAACCTCAAGGTCCACGTGGTCGCTACTGGAGGATGACACGATTTTCACGCGCTTCGTTAAAAATCGTTCAGATTGTATTTTTGCTTAGCCTTTTCTGTAGAAAAGGTCACAAGGTTGGTGCGTTTGACTACAATGTTAGTGTGCATGGGCAGATAGCTGAATTATCTTGTGGAAGGGAGCTATCAAGTGCTGTTCCTATGCGAAATCAATTCACGAAGCGGCCCGCCACTACTACGTGCGGTAATTATCTAAAGGCAAGTGCTTTTCTACGCTTCACCAGAGACCTCCTGTTCGTTAATGTTCTTATTTTATGTGGAGATATTGCTCAAAACCCTGGACCTGGCACGGCCAGCCGCGGTGTGGGCTTGAAAGTCTGCCATTGGAACATTCAGCAGCATCTTACTAATAGCAAAGTGGAGGAGATCAGGGTCAAATTGACAAACTCAAACAATGAAGAAGATAAGCCTGATATTTTGATCTTAACTGAAACATTCTGTTCAGCGAAAGTGCCTGACTCGTTTTATTCTACTCCTGGATTCCGGATACATCGTAAAGATAGAATCGGGAGATCTGGTGGCGGGATTCTTGCCTTTGTAAACAGCTCTCTACAAGTCAAACGGCGCGAAGACCTCGAAGAAACCGATTTAGAGTGTTTGTGGCTTAAGACCTGCCCTTTCAAGTCGAAGCGCCCCCTACTTATTGCCGGTGTCTACCGTCCTCCTTCATATAAAGCGGCTGACGATAAGAGACTTGGAAAGAATATCGAGAACGCACATCTGTTGAACAGAGAAATCATTATTTTAGGCGACTTTAATATTGATTTCTTATGCGAAAGAAAGTCCAGAATCACTCTCTTCTAAAAACATTGCGTAATTTGAATATGTTCCAACTTGTGCATAAAATTACCAGGCCCGTGTCAAAAACTTGTCTTGACCATATTTGGTGTACTCACCCGAAGCGGCTTCACAATGTGAGGGTTATGTCCTCTGGAATATCTTATCACCTCCCAGTTATTGTCACAAGGAAATTCACTAGATGCCCAAAGAACAATAAAGGTCAACTTATGACGATAACTCATCGGGACATAAAAGGTCTTAACAAAGAGAAATTTGTTTCATCGCTGCAGGTGGCCCCCTGGGACTGTGCCTTTGTGTTCGAGGATACCAATGATGTTGTTGACACCTGGTATAACGTGTTTAAAGCCCTGGTCAAACGGCGCATGATAGTCGATGATAGTTGATTCTCTCCAAACTATCATCAACTGTCACCAACTATCATTCACATGGTCAAACGGCGCATGATAGTCGATGATAGTTGATGATAGTTCACCGGCAGTCGCGCGAGCAAAGGTCACGCGAGCAGCTAGTTCCAGGCTCTTTCCGCGTAAAATGTGAGCACTAAAATGGCTTCGCGAGAGACAAACTTGTAGAAGTATGAATTTATCGCGACGAAAGAGGGCGGCAGCTTGCTTAATAGTAATCGATTTGTTGGAGGGATGCGGTGTCTCTTCTAATTCTTGCGAGTTGACACTTTCTTCAAAAGATATCTTCTCTATGTTATCTTGGTCTTCAATATTTTCGTTGTCATGATTATCATCTTGGATATAAACACGTATTTCTGAAGCTGCAGCTGAGCCTGGCGAGGAACTTTTGGCGGCCATTTTAAACGAGCCCGCCGATTTTCGGGGAAAACAGCTGACCAAAAACTATCATGAACTATCATACGCGTGGTCAAACGAGAAAAACTATCATCGACTATCATGAAGAATTTGAACAAGCTCAAAATGAATGATAGTTGATGATAGTCGATGATAGTGCATGATAGTTGGTGGTCAAACGGAAGCGCGCGCTTCAACTATCATCGACTATCATCGACTATCATGCGCCGTTTGACCAGGGCTTAATGACATTATCGATGAACACCTCCCTCTCAAACAAAAGAGAGTAAAGCGCAATGTTCAGCCTAAATGGTTTAACACTGAAATCCTGCAAGAGATAAAGGCTCGGGACAAACCTCTCAGCAAAGCTAGGAAAAGCCAAGCTGCAAGGGATTGGAATGCATTTAAGCGAGCGAAGAACACAGTGACCCAACTTATAAGGAGTATAAAACAATCTTACTTCAAAGATAAAGTCACTGAAAACAGGAACAATTCCAGGAAACTCTGGAAGCTAATCAAGTGTCTATCGAATGATGACAAAGAGGCTGAAGTGGAATAAAGGAACTTGTTAAAAACGAGACAAATATCTCGGATAAACAAAGCATTGTTGAGATACTAAACTCGTTTTTGTCGATCAACCGAAGAAACTGGTTGCAGCGCTTGGGCTTAGCTCGTTGAACGTCATCTCAACGACGACTACTATCAGACAAGGCATTGGTGCATTTGACCTCCCAAGAATAACTCAGAAGAGGGTTGTAGAGTTGCTGTTATCTATGCCAACCCATAAGGCCACCGGAGACGACGGCATCAGTGCCAAAATACTTAGAATTGCTGCTCCAGCAATTGCACCATCGCTGACGAAGTTATTGAATTACTGCCTGTCTGCACAGACTTTCCCTACTATCTGGAAGATCGCAAAAGTCACCCCTGTTTTTAAAGGAAACGGCAGTAGGAATGATAAGAACAACTATAGACCGATTTCTGTGCTCCCCATTCTTTCGAAAGTGCTGGAGAAACACATTTGCGATCATCTGTGTAACTTCTTGAAGGAGAATGATTTGTTCCACCCTCTCCAGTCTGGGTTTAGAAAATCTCACTCCACTGAAACTGCGCTTATCCGATTGGTAGACCAGTTACTGTTCAACCTTGACAATGATAAAGTCACTGGACTTGTTTTTATTGATTACAAGAAGGCGTTTGATCTGATCGACCATAAATTACTAGTGTTAAAATTAAGGGCCCTTGGAGTGGATGAGAGCAGGTTACCCCTATTCCGTGACTATCTGAATGATAGATGCCAGTATGTGAACATAAACGGGTACCATTCTACTAAAAGGGCCATAACATCTGGAGTTCCACAGGGCAGCATCTTAGGACCAATTCTATTCCTTGTATTTATTAATGACTTACCTGCAACACTGCAGCACTCTGTGGCTGATATTTATGCCGACGACACAACTATTAGCTACTCCACCCATTATACGGCGGCACCGAATGATATCTCGGACGGCCTTCAGACCGATATTGATGAAATCTTGAATTGGTCAGCAGACAACAAAATGATACTTAATGAAACCAAAACAAAATCTATGCTTGTTACTGGCAAACGGTTAGCCAAGAAAATGGAACAGTCCACTCTGCAGTTACACGTAAATTCTACTGAACTTGAACAAGTGAGCTCGCATAATAATAATAATAATAATAATAATAATAATAATAATAATAATAATAAATAATCACTTTATTTAAGTCTCAAATGTATTTAACCGAGCACAGATGCTCTACTAATTGGGGAGACTAAATCAAATCTACTCTAAATAAATCAAATGAAATCAAATGTTGGTTTTTGGGGAGAGGAGAAAAACGGAGTACCCGGAGAAAAACCTCTCGGAGCAGAGTAGAGAACCAACAAACTCAGTCCACTTATGACGCCGAGTCCGGGAATCGAACCCGGGACACATTGGTGGAAGGCGAGCGCTCTCACCACTGCGCCAACTCTGCTCCCCAAATAAACTACAAGGAGTTACGATTGACAGCCAGCTTACTTTTGACCAACATGTTGAAAAACTGTGCACGAAGCTATCGCAAAGAATCGCCGTGTTGCGGAAAGTAAGGCGCTTCCTGCCGCTAGACCAACGGAAACTCTACTATAATGCTATGATCAAGCAGACAATGCTATATGCATCAACCGTATGGACATCTAGTTCTGTCGAGAATATATAGAAAGTTTTTAAACTTCAGAACGCGCGGCGCGTGTAATTCTAAAGCGAATATCGTGTGATACTAAAGCGAATATCGTGCAACTGTTTAGAAAATTGGATTGGGTTCCATTTTTTCGCGAGGCCAAAGTGAATAGGTTATTAATGGTATACAAACGACTGTCTGGGGACTGTCCATCTTATATGTCTCAGATGCTGACGAGAAACGCTGATATCAATGAAAGACCAAGCAGACATGGACTATTAAACCTTGTCTGTCCCCGATTCAAACGGGAGTCAGAGGGAGGAAGGTCTTTCACAGTATCGAACACACGGCTCTGGAATATGTGCCAAGTAATATTAGAAGCAAACCAAGTTTGGCAAGTTTTAAGAAGACCATGATTGATTATTATAAGGACAGCTACAAACACTTAGATCGTTTTATCCTCTAGTTTAATTGTGCACCATTTTTTCATAGCGTATTTTAATTGAATTTTTATTATTCTAGTTTCTTGATTTTACCCAATATTTTTGTTCCTTTGTATTATATATCGAGGGCCACTGGTTTTTCAGTTTTTTACTGTCACGTGTTTTCCCTCGTTAATTAAAATTGATTATTATTATTATTATTATTAAACCTATTGTTTTTTGACGTTTATTGCCGTTGCCGTCCTCGTTGCTAAAGCTCTCTACCATCTCGTATCCAACACGGGCTCATGGAATAATTGTTAATGAGTCTTAGATAAACGCCTCGTTGAAAATTTCAACAGCTCACGAAAGTGATTGTCTCTGGTTGATGGTTGGTTAGTTGAGTTAGTTTGTTTGCGTGTTCAAGCTGTCGTTTTTTGTTAGTTTCATCTGAATTGTGTTACTTTGGCTCTCTGCTTTGATGTATCCAATTGTTTACGTAGCATCGAAGACCTATGATCTTACTAGATTGGAAGTCGCTCGGGAAACTGAAAGTCAGAGAAGACTTCTTCTTTGTACCTGAATAGTGTGAATAAAGATTGTTGTTGTTGTTGTTGTTGTTGTTGTTGTTGTTGTTGTACTCAGCTTAACTGAGTAAGAAAAATCAATCGGATTTCTCGATTGAATGAAAGATTATTGTTAGGTTTTCATCGATTTGTTGAACTTGAAGTTCACTGTCACTTTTGGAGGGAGGTTTGTCTGTTCTTGATAGCCCAGTGTTCAGGGTCGTAAAATTTAGAACGATTTGAATTTCGGTGTTTGGTTGTTAGCCCCGTAAACACTTCGGTTTGTTTAGTATTTGTTTTAGTGGCCTTGTGCCCGGTGACAGACAAGCTTCCCTCTGAGTTGAGGTATAGCTAATTTGTTTAACTGATTAAATCTGACACTTCGAAAAAGGTCAACTAGATAGCCTAGTAGTCTTGCAATGGTTGGGTTTTGCCTACGTTTCTGAACTGAACTGTTATTCCTGTGGAGTTTCTGAAAACAAGCATAGTGTAGTGGCTGATCGACATTGCTCATCGTTCTCGTGGAAGGAATATTCGATGTCTCAGCAATTCGCTGTCTATTTACTGATTCTGCCTGGAAGTTCGTCGTTGCTGGCAAGTGAGCCTACTTGCTCGTCTTATATTTATTTGCATCCAAGAAAAACTTTAACGTTGGAGTTGCATTACTACAGTGTTCCTGTTATAGCTGTTTGAGTGATTTACCTGATATGATATCAACAGATCAGGCCCGGCCAGGGGTTTTGGGTATACGGTATCTAAGGCCATTTTAATTCAGGTATATGGTATTTCTATGTTACAATTCGGGTATAAATATCTGGTTTTTCCTGAATTTTAGGTATTCGGTATACAGACATGAATGAAATGCACATATTTTTTCAGTTTTTAATGAGGTGACCTTCATGTCCTCCATCAGTGTTTTAAAAGAAGGGGGTTAGATGGCCTGCGCGACTCCCACTTGCGTGTTTGTAGCCTTTATAGGTTTGCTCCAACGAGTATATCTTTCAGGGTACACCACCTTTTGTATAATATTAGTGACGGTTCCTTAAATATTTCTCTGAGCGTCGGTTATTTTTCTATAAAATGCCATTTGCTCATGAGGGATTTTTGAGACTCTACTGATATCAGTGTTTGCGTACTTTTGATCTCTTACCACTTTTGATTTCCAATGTTAAACGATCGGTTTTGCGATAATAAAAACGAGTTAGAGCCTTGAGGAACTCTTGCTCCGCAGTTTTGCAGATGTGCTTACTGTCAGTCACTTGAACTAAGTGTCCGCTCTAATGCGAGCCTTTGCTGTGTAATTCCAGGATTCTGGGCAAGTTCCTCTTTCCGTATGCCTATTGAGTGCCTCTTATTGCCTTCTTGTCAGTTGCCGATTGCTGAGAAATGATAGAGATGAGTTCTTGGTATCATTTCAAAAAATCGAGCTTTTGTCTGAGGTTTTATACTTGTTGGAAGGATCAAGCTACATGATTGGCTTGTTGGCCAATCACATGTAGCTGCGATTTCGATCCTTTCACCGTGAAAACCAGTGGCATCTTACTACCTTCAGCCTACTTTAGGGGACGTTTGCAAAACCTCTACCCAAGCCGTTAACTGGTTGCTTACCCAAGAAACAATTGAACAAGCTCCGTCAGTGAGTACTACAGTATGGCAAGAGCCTCAGACAGAATGCCGCAAAGAATAATTCAACTAAAGACAAGCCAGGTAGCTTGCCGTTGAATCTGTAAGAGTCTGCACCCCTGGAGCAACATTCGGTTGAGTTTGACGTGCTCCTCAATGAAGATATCCCCCAACAACAAGGTACCAGCACGACGCCGGCGTAACATTGTCTTCGCCCAGTCTACAGTATGTATGTTCTCGTTTCACGAAAATACAGACCATACGTTCTGCACAAACCAGTCCACTGTACATTACGAAACTATTAGAGGATGTGGTTGACGATGAAGAGAGTGCTTGTTATGTTAAGACTGTCTGTTACACCCAGGATATTGTCGATCCTTTATCGTTCTTTCCTACAGGAGAAGACCTCGTCATCCCAAAAGAGGAAATAAAGAGGGTTGTCAGCCACATTACAGTTGTTGACAATGAAACCCTTGAAACATACGAAGGGGAATATTACCAGCTAGTGCTCCTGGCCTTGTCATTGACCGCGCAGGGGAAGGGGCTGGGGGAGGGGGGAAGCAGGGCTCCCCCACTTTTTATGGAAAACTAATAAATTAAGTAAAAGACATATCCAAAAAACTGAGTACTTTCACAGGATAATAGGGCTTGGCTAAAGGTGGCAGACCTTGTGAGAAAACATCCAAATTTATGATTGGTTCCTTTCGATCCTGTCTGATGAAATAAACACACACTTAGTGTAAACTTAGTGTAATCATACACTTAGTTGTAGACTTCGGTTGGTGATTAAGGCTATGTCTACACTATGCCGGATAGCATTTATGCCGTTGTGAAAAATACTCCAGCCTGGTGTGAGCGGCAGTGGCCCAAAACCGCCGCCATCTTTCTACTAGCCCAATCCTTGCTCCTCGTTGTTGATTTCCGTTTCGATTCGATTATTTGTTCACACTACTTCAGAAAGTGTCACGAAAACCTATCCGATATGTGACGATTCACTTTCAAGACCGCAGCGACCCAGCATCGCTCCGACGCAAAAACCGTGCCGAAATCCTCGTTTTCAATGTGAACAAAAGCCCTATCCGATACGGTTTTCGTGCCGGCACAAGAGTTACCCGCTACAGTGTAGACGTATCCTAAAATGGGGTTGACAGACCAACGCGACTTCTGCTGTGTACCCATTGTGTAAAACAAGCATATCTTTAACTCATAAGTGATTTTCCTTTTCTATAAGAAATCATGATCAAGGAAGGTTCCTTGGACATCGCTCTGAGTAATGGTTGTTCTTGTATTAGACGCCATTTATCCATTAGTATGTTTTTCAAACATGATAACAATGGTTAAAATTGTATCAAGAAGGGTAGAAGCTTCTTGTGCGTTCTCTGTTTCGGTGTTAGAGCTTTTTTGCTGTTCTTATAGTTAACTTCTGAGAGTATCTGTTCCACCATTTTCTAGAGATACGGCGTGTTTTTTTAAGTTTTCTATGTTGTCTGTGAAAGTAACTTTTGAAGAATTGCTCAAGAAAGGTTCAAAGGAAAGGCTAAAGAAAGGTTCAGCAATCTTACAGTACTAAACACTCACAAAGACAGAACAGACAAACTTTGCCTTGCTGACGTGGCAAATGAATTTGTTGCTCGTAACGAGTTTCCATAGGTCAAACTGCCCCGGCTTACTGAGCCCACGGTGTAACGAGTACCCACAACAAACCCATGTTTTCACTGCCCAGCGGTATCACTGAAGGCCGGTTTGAGATATCGAAACAAGTTTCTACCAAGTTTTTACGACAATCGTAAAAGGAATTTTGGTACATTCAGAGAATTCAATTTCGTGACGGTAAGCGAATAAATGAACCAAAGTTTACAGCTTGAATTGAGTTGAAAAGTGTAAAAAAGGATATCATTTGATATGTTAACTGCTGGACAAAGCTTATGAATTGAACAGAATTTTTAGATTTAGTCCCCTCCCCTCACTTGAAAACGCGGAAGAGGCCCCCCACTTTAAAAACTGCTCCGCGGGCCCTGCTTGTTGAACGAATCCACCGACACCACCTCTCCCGGCCCAGTCAAGATGACAAACAACCCGTTGAAGAAATCCTTGATGAACAAGATGAAGAAGATTCGATTACCCTACACACTGGTCGACCGCAAAGGAAGTTGAAGAAGTCAATGAACAACGAGTTTCTCTTCTACTAGGACCTGTTTTGCTCATTTTCAGGTATTTGGTATTCTGCTTGAAGATAATTGTAGGTATTAAGTATCACACGTGTTACAATTTTAAGGTATATTGGTATCTTACGGGGAAAAAACCGGGTATATTGGTATCCCACTATCCCCCCTGGCCAGGCCTGACAGATTTGTCATCAACAATTGTCTTGCGTCATTGTTATGCAGTCAATGAATTTGTCATCAACAATTGTCTTGCCTGAATGTTTTGCAGTCGATGAATGTGAACACTTGCGTTTTGTATACCTGTCGCCAATCCTTTCTACCTGCCTTCATAGTCAAGGAACCGACATTTTCAAGCGTTTCACAGTGAAGCTAACCGGATCGATGGACAACTTCTAATTTTTGTTGATGTGCCGTTTAATGAACTTCGTGAAGCATTTGATAGGATTATTATTGTAATATGATTGGCTCGATTTATACTGGAGACGGATCATCTGTCTAGTATAAATACGGGAGGGACTATGAGACGAACTACGCATTTATACACAAAGACGGATCATCCGTCTTGACGAGTTATCTACGATAGTTCGTCCCACAAGACGGACTATCGCGATAGTTCGTGTGGATGGATCCATGAATGATCCGTCTGCTTGCTCGTATTTATACACAGACGGATTATCAGACGAGCTACCGTTCTTTGCCCAAGCTCGTCCCAGACGGATGATCCGTCTCTAGTATAAATACGGCCATTATTATACCTCAGTTTTCTCATCGCAAGTCTAGTACGTACGGAGGATTTATATAGTCATAAATTAGTATAATATTAATGTTTTAAACAGTTGTGTTTTGTAGGTATCTAATTTTTGCACCGGGGACGATGCTTGGTCTGAGAAGGGGAATATGTTATGAAGCTAATGTTTATAATTCTTTTTCCCGTTGTTTATAGCCTCCCACGCAGTCGTTTTTAGGGGACTCGTATTTCACCTCCTCCCCACAAAAACGACTGCGTGGAAGGCTACGTTGTTTAAGGTTCAAGGTTCTCCCACACATGAATTGTGTGAGTTCCAAATTATTTTGTCTGCTAGTTTAATTGTTGTAGTGATTTCTCGCTGTGGGCATGTTTGGGAATTCCTGTTGACCTTGGCTGGGACCTCCGTGATTTGTTTGGAAGTTCAATTTTCGTTGTGTGTTCGCGTTGGTGTTTGGGTATTCCTGAATGGGCAACGTTTAGACTAATTCATATTCCCATGGTCTGTGAACCCAAACAGGTCTACAGATAGAGTATTAACTCCGTACATTCAGAATTAATTAGTTAGTCAGCAGTTAGTGGTTATTCAGCTAGTCGCTAGAGGTTTGTGGTGCACTAGCTGTACTTTGAGTCAGATGTAAAGAAGAATATGTGCAAAGCTATCAGCCGAAGATTAAAACCGTTTTTGTAGAGTCTTGGTGCCTGCTCGCTAGGCGAGTGTGCCTACCGTTTGAGTAGGTCCGCCTGGAGAAGTCCCCCACACACTCGGCGGTCAATCTAAAATTCTTGTCGGAGAACCTACAAGAATCCTAACATAATTGGTGGAGAATCGAACACTTTGAAGACAAAGGTTGTTCTGCCCCCGCCAGGAGTATTTAAGTCAGCCGACCTTTATTAAAGCGGAAATGGTGGCGACGGGTACAGCACCTAACCAACGAGTTTTGGTGCAGATGGAAAAAGAAATTCCTTCTTTCCTTGCAGGAAAGACGAAAGTGGGCCCGCCAAAGGCGAAATCTTCAAGTGGATGAAGTTGTCATCGTCAAGGACGACGATATCCCTAGGAATCAATGGAGGGTGTGCCGCGTCGCTGAAGTGCTACCGGACGAAGATGGATTGGTACGCAAGGTTAGGCTGGAAGTCGGTACCAACAATTTATCATCGATCGGGAAAAGAAGTCAGTCTCTACAAACACTAGAGAGACCGATCCACAAGCTCGTCTTATTGATGCCTACGCAAATGAGTAAAGACCAGGGAATCCCCGTCGAAGAGCCATCAGAGGGACATAGCGTAAAAGAAACAAACTTATGAGCTGCAAATAAAACTGATGAACAATGAGACAAGTTTGTTGCAGTTCTCGATAAGGATAAGACCCCGTGTAATTAAGATCGCTGTTATAAAGAAGACAAGTTAGAGCGAATTCTGACTCAAACAACCAGGACCCGCGAACGTTAGTAAGCAACAATAGACATAATGTTACATGAGTTTTCGTGATTCTACAAGTGAGCTACTCTAAGTAAGGTTTTGATCGTTCCTAAGGTTTTCCTTTAACACGAGCACACGGCATAATAATTTGTGATTACTTTAAGCTTTAAATTCAATAATATTTAGGTGATTTCTTTAATGAAATTATTTCAGTTGACCGCTTCGCTTCGAACCATAAGAAAACGCCCTCAGATCTCAAGAATAGGAATAAAGATTGAGTCATATCCTACCGGCTTGGTGCTCATTTGAGTTCTAGTGCGCAAGACAATACGGTTTCAGAGCAATTTCGATTCTAACTGTAGTGGAACCATTACACAGACCAAACATAGACTAGTCTACGTTCAGTGATTGCATGATGGTTAGAATAGGCCAAACATAGACTAGACTACGCTAGCTGCTCTTGAGTGCGTTATGATTAGGGTCAAGTTTTTTCGAACATTCCAAGCCAAATAGAGTACAATGAATGTATGCGACGAATAAAGTCATTTTTGTAAAAAAAAAAAAAGAAAAAAAAAGAAAAAAGGAAATCGGCTATTCCAGATTTAGTGTGTTCAACGCGGTCAAGAGCGTGAACTGATCTAAACCGTGTAATTGTCAGGGTGTTCTTTGCATGCGAACGTAAATGGGCCTTGAAGACAAGATATTAAACTTACGCTTCTTCGAATGACTGCCTTTTCTTTGCCTGCTTTATCGACGTCTGGACATCAGTTTGCCTGTCGTTTTGTCCATAGTTCCTCTCCCGCATTCATGGAGGCCCCATTCATCAGTTACGCGTCAGTCTGTTTTGTCTTTTCTGTTGCTAAAATGACTTAAAATCAGGAAAAGGGAACGGGAAATGGGGAATGAGCAGTCAGCGCGGTATTTTCAATCCAGGGGCCCGTTTCTCGAAAAACCCGGTAACTTACGGGCCCGATAAGTTACCGGGTCTTTCGAGAAACGGGCCCCAGACCCGAACTGAGTCCCTGTACAACGTTGAACACCGGTCAAAAGTGTTAGGACATTTAACGCATGACCAAACCTTTACACCCTTTCCTCGTATCCCTCCCACGTCGCAAAGTTTTGACGGTCTCACCAAAGCAAGATTAGTCCATGAACTACCCGACATGTGTCATCATTGCTTGAGGAAAGGAAGACCCCGAGAAAACGTAGTTTTTGTAAGGATAGGCTTACGAAATCCTGATAATCTGTTTGTTTGACTTATGAGTTACGATCAGCATGGAAGCGTTAGGGTTAGGATTTAGATAAAGTTTCAACCAAACCCTAATCCCTAGCCCTAACCTTCATGCTTATCCTAACACTAATCCTAAGCTTGTTTGAATTTGTATGGAAAGGACAGCTGATCGTTTGCTTCCTGTTAACCGTTTCTGGTTCCCCGTTCCCCGTTCCCCATTCCCCGTTCCTCGTTCCTCGTTCGAGCCCAATCATTGGATTGTTATTTTATCTAATCACACAGGGATTTTACCTGGGTCGTGATTTAGAATGCTAAATCCGGGGCTAAATCACGATTAACCTATGCACTCTGGGGACCACAGGCAGCAAAAATATGTCTCGTTCAATTAATGCCCAATTAAACAATGCACCCTTTATTGAAGTAAGTTGCAATGAAGGCCGTCTTGTTGATCCCATGACAGTTTTTCGACCAATAATATCATACTGCAATGTACAAAAACATGTTTATTGAGGGAATACAAAAATACACATAAACAAATTGCCTTAAAATTAAAAAAAAACAACAACAACCCTAAAGCGAGCTCAGAGGTTGGCCCTATCATGACTAAAAGCTCCCTAGTAAAATAAATATACTGAAAGGCAATGAAGCATGCAACTGTGATCTGTGATCCTGAAGACTTCTTATCAATATTCTCCATAAATGGGAAACGATTAGCAGCTACGTTCTGACTAAAGATCTGCCTTATCACGCCTTGAAAATTGTATCCCTCATAAACCAATGACTAGCTGAAACTGATGGGAAATAGCTATTTTCAGACAACCGATTCACCTTCCGGCTATCACTTTGCTTGCGTGAGCTATCTTGTGGGCAAGAAATACCCAAAAATAAAAAGGGTCCTCTGAGAAGGGGGTGTTGAAAAGAACTGCGAGGGACTACTGTTATTAAATATGCTGTATTTAGTGGCCTAAAATGTAGTCAGTCTTCTCCTTAGCTCTGTAGCACGCACTGGATCTAGCGAGGGACAGATCCGAGCGGAAAAGCCGCCGTCTCTTCAAAGTCAGTGTAAGCGGAACCTTTTAACAACAAAACGCCTTTTGTCAGTTGTAAAAAGATTAATTGTCACAACTGACCACCTTGGACCGTTACAACAATCACTCTCTATTCGCTTGCAAACCTTGCAACAGGCGCTAGGCATACCTCCAGCAGGTCATGCCAAAGTTACTCGAAAGGGTTTATATTTTAATTAAAGTTTGCCGCAAAGGCATTTTAAATTAATATTGCGTGCATAGTTTCTTATACCGTTCATAAAACGGGAAACTGTTTCTAATCTATAGGCCACGCAGATGTTCTCCACAATACACAACTCGCGTACTGTGATGACCGGCTGCTGTGAAGGAGATGTAGAATAAGCCAAAAAATGGATAAACAAACTATAACAAAAGTATTGTTCACCAAAATACAGCTTATTTTGTTCAAGTGGTCCTCGGAAATAATCCTTGTGACCCATAAATAAAATCGCTTAACGAAATTCCGCCAGGGATAAACATTGGAACATGACAGGAAAAGTATTATCCTTATGATCATGATAAGAACGGACAATGAACGTTGTTTTGGTTACATTTATCTGTATATTCCCAGCAAGCATTTGGCGCGTGGCTGTGCATTTACTGGTGACCTTACAAAGTGATGAAAATGCTTTCATTAAGCTTATGTTCACTTAGCGGTCACAACATAGTAGCTTCCCGTTAAAAGACAACTCAAGAGTAATCTTAGGAAATGCTTCAGAAAGAAAGTGTGATATCATGGTTCAAAAGCCTTTCTGGAGATGATCGAGTCGACCTCATGTGCAATATACTGAATTGCAGCCTTCCCTGGGAAATCAGATTTTACAGCACCTTCCTTGAAGCTCAAGTCCAGAGAGATTACCCGGTGTTTCGGCAGGCTGAAAGTACAGCAAATAATCCCACAGATTTGAGCGGTTTGTTTTATTTGGACGATGCACACATTCGACGAAAGCTGTGCGTTTGTCTAGCTCTTCTTCACTCGAGCAATCGGCAAGCGGCAGCCGTACTATTCGGAATTCTGAATGACTACCGACCTTCAACGCTTGTCGAAGAGGAATTCTTCAGTGAACTGTTGTTGTTAATGACCATGTCAGCTAACCATCCAGCATTTTCCTTTCATCAGAAGCATATCATGCGTGCTAGATTGAAGCAGCTCAAGCATGCAGAAAATCGCACCTCAGATCTCAGCGAGGTACGTCCTGCCGTAGCCATTCTCTATCATTCTTTATTTGGGAATACTAAACCTAAATCTTATTTTTTGAAGTATTTTAAATATTTTTCTTTTTTTATAATTTATTAACAATGTTCCCCAGTTTTGACAATCAACATTTTATATGACTTTTTATATGTGTGTCTTTCTGTGGTTCTTTCTTTCTTTCTTTTTAATTTTTAATTGTGCGAACGTACAAGTTACCTATCAACTCTTTGTGATCACGGTAAGCTTCTTAGAAATATCATTTTACAATTTATTCCAATCCGAAAAATTAATTTCACTGGCAGTGAAAATTTCGATTACCTATCAGTTGTCTTTTTTCATTCTTCCCTTTTGTAGACTGTCTCTGAATCAAGTAGTGGTTCATCAACTTTTTCTTCTGACCAAGATGTTCCGATGATACCGGAAGACCTTCATGTAGATGCCAACCCTACTGAAAATACAGAAACAGAACAGAAAGTCCCAAATTTCGAGTGGTTGCATTTACCTAAAGTTAGAGATCAGACTCCGGAAGGTAACTATCTATTTACTTAGCTGAGCGCTTTTATTTCAACCTCACATAAGCTTTTTTTTTTTCATTTTAAATGGCCCCGTTCTTATTATATATCATTAACCCTCGGCATTAAAAATAATATATACATTAGCCAATAACGGATTTGTTTCAGCGGAGACTGAATATTTTTGTTGTTTACGTGGAAGATATACGCTCGATCGCTTTGTGTTTTGGGATGTACTTTATATCAGGACCGATGTGGAGGATATTCCATCTGTGTGTTTTTCCTCCGTTGGTGACAAGGGCACTTTGATAAGAGACAATTTGATATTCAGATCACTTCTCAAAGAATGGCAGTTATGGGATTTTAAATATTGTCTTTCCCTTGAAATATTAGCTGATCTGTCTAGATCCTGTTCCAGAACGTTCCTTCTTTGGGTGTCATGATATGAGACAAAACAAAAAACAAAAAAAGCCGCAGAAAAGTCACAAATAGTTCTCTTTAGTGCTAAAAATGTAAACAAGATACACTATTCTTGATGAGAAACTGCTTTCTTCTTGGTACATTTTTTATATATATATTTTTAATACAGGAAGAATAAGATGTAGCTGCAAATTGAATTTATTTTAAAATGAACTGCATTGGATGCAGAGGATCACTGCTCAACAGTCTTGTGGGAATCTTGCTATAAATCATCAAACAGTTGTGATACCATGTTTTTGTTCATGTGGTTGATGGATTGTTTTGTTTGTTCAAAAATATTTTCAGAGGTGAGAGGTCATCTTTCTCTGCAGAGGGGTTCCATGTTTCTTTATTAGCTGAAACGGAATCTAAACTATATTTGCCCAGATTTATATGTTGCTTAGAGCTTGTATGACACTTCCACTTATGGTGGTTGACATGAGAATGGAAAGAAAGTTCTTATACGTATATAATAGAGTGACAGCTGGAGGAAACATGGAATGCTACAGAAATATTCTGTGGTTAAGCAACAGGAAACTGTTCACCCTGTAGTCATCCTCAATGGCCAGGTTAACTACAGTCTCCGACAAATCTCTTGGGAAGGTTGGAACAATTTCGCTTATTAATGTTTTCCCCCTCCCTCCTTTTCAATGTTGGACCAATGTTGAATTGAACCACACAATTTTCGTGCTTTTTTTATTTGCTAAACATCCAACATTGAACTAGGGGGAGGGGGAGGAGAAATCATCCACAGAAATGAATATTTAAGACAGTCAAGGAAAACACACACTTCACAGGGCCCGCGGAGCAGTTTTTAAAGGGGGGGGGGGGGGGGGTGCTCCCGCATTTTCAAGTGAGGGAAGGGGACTAACTCTAAAAATAATTAAAACGCATATAATTCTGTTATATTCGTAACAGGAGCACTCAACAAGTCAAATAAAGCAAAAGCTGCAGAAAGGCATTTTGAAGTACCTTATGGTGTTTGAAGTCTGTTTAAGGTGGTGTTTTCATAAGCTAGAAGAAGTTCATCTGTTCGGATTCCCTAGCTGAAATTTCATTTGCCCGAAAATGTTAGGGAACAAAATCTTCCTTTGAGAAAATGCAAGCTGAAATTAACTTCCACAAACTTTCTAGGGAACTATTTTCTTTCCGAAAATGCTAGCTGACGTTTTTGACTGCCAAAAACAGCAACTACCTGAATAACAGCCTTTTCGAAAACCTCAGGGGCTATCATTTCCCTATTGCGAATCTTTTAGGCCATGTTTTAGTTTCGAAAATCCAAGTGCACTCTTAAATCGACGCCAAAAGCCCAAGGCGAATTACCCTCCACTGAACAGATATCTACCAAAACTTGTCGTTGGGTACCCCTTTCATAAGCTTTGTCCAGCAGTTAACACATTTTATTAACTCAAAAAAATCAGGTGATATCCTTTTCTACACTTTTCAACTCAAGTGAAGTATTTAGAGAAAAGGGTTAGTGACAAAATAAACTTTGTAATCACACTAAACGAAATCTGTGACCGAAGGTAGAGTACAATCATAACTTTGATTCATTTATTCGCTTACTGTCACGAAATCGGATTAATGAACCTTTCTTTTGAGCCTTTCTTGATTAACTCTTCAAGAGTTACTTTCACAGATAACATAGCACACATACTTTAAAATGCACCTTATGTCTAGAAGTTACCCTAAGAAAATTGTGGAACAGATACTCTCAGAAGTGCCCCTCCCCCTGCGCGGTCCCTGCTTCAGGCTTGATGATTGTCATATCTTCCCAAGTAAAATTGTCGAAGATTGTAGATTATGAAGAGTAGCAGCATTCTTGACGTAAGGGGTGTTGCTGAAATATGCAGGCTGGATAGGATGTGATTTGTGTAGTTATAAGTATTTTCATATAAAAGCAAGTAGTATTCATCAAGGAGAGTGCTGACATAGATTTAAACTCAATTTTCCACTTAATTTAGATTTCATTTAGCAGCTGACAATCTATGAAAAGTCTTCTTGTTTAAATGTGGTTCAACCTGTTTTTCTAGTTTTCCTTCCTGTTTTCCCATGCTGTGGTCTTCAACATGTTTCTTAGTAACTCAAGCATCTGTTACTATGGTAACATCATATTTGAAGAGCCCACTGGTAAAACGTCCCAAGTGTCTTTTTACAGTGTTTTTTTATTTTGGTAGACAAACTGGCTGAACTTTTATATGTGGCCTCCTTGTGGTTCACTAGAACAGTATTCCAGACAAACTGGCTGAACTTTTTTATGTGGCCTCCTTGTGGTTCACTAGAACAGTATTCCATCATCATTATTTTTTTGCTGGATTTGCAAGCCCAAAAACTCATGTTGGTGTCGTTGGAAGTTTCTTTTGTTTACTTGTGCACTTCCAACAACACTGATGCATTTTCAGTCAGTTCATAACAAAGAAATCCCTCTTAGAGGAAAGATTGTGGTTTTAGCAAGGTTGACAAACATGTACCTTTGCAGATCACTTCAAATCATCGCCAGAATTTTGCGACTTTTTCAGAAATGTTTGAGCGCTTCTGGGAATACAATTTCCTAAAATTACAGGTTTGAATGTGAATTTTTATGGTTCTTTATCTTTAATTGACAGGTTGACCATATTCAAAGCAACTTTAGTGAAATTTGCAGAAACATGCTCAGTTCAGTCAATGAATTGTGCTTCAAAGTGACTCGTAAGATTCACTTTGTTCACCTTCATGTAGATTTGCTCGAGGCAAAATTTGAGTTCGTTCGCATTTGCTTTTCAGGCATAAACACAGGCTTATCTGAATAAATTTTTTATTTAGGATAGCATATTGTCTGTTTTTCTGTGTGTCTTAACTCATGGAATTTTATAATTACTTGATCTACACAAACAAACTGAAATCCTCACAGTGCATAATTATCAAATTTGCCCATGTGACACCAGGATCAGCTTTTGCTGCAAATTTTTAAAATTTTACTTGCAAGTTTGTTTTTTGGGCAATCTTTGACTGGCAACAAGTGTATTTTATTTTGAAATCAGGAATTCTAGCTATCATTGACTAAAGGAGCGTTGTTTTTTTGACTCTGTTAAGTTGTCTGTTAATTTATACTGAGCATTAGGTTAATAATTAACAATTGCTAAAAATTAATAAATCTGAAAAACTCGGAAATCGCACAGTACAGTAGTTAACGGGTTAACAGTAGTAATGGTTTGTGGTTCCTTGCTTTGTTTATCTTTGGTTTGTTCAGTGTTTTCAGGCATCATAATCATTTTCTGGATGAGACAGAAAGTCTCCTGTTTTGTTCCACTTCCTTCCAGCTATGGCTGCCAACTTTTCTGAACCTGAATGCAGCCATGTCTGGATCATACATGATGCCATCTCTCTCACAGGGTGTTTTTCTTCTGCATTTAACAGTAGCTCCCAGAATAAAATGTTAACGAGAGTAACAAGGCCCATTGTGTTAAAGGCATTGTGCATGAAGGGGCCTTCAAAATTTCATTGAATGTAAAAGTTATGTACAGTACATGCAGCGGATATAGAATGTTTAACACTGCTCTTATTTTGGTTTCTATGCAGTTTCCGTTAAAGAGTTCAAAGTAAAAGCCATAGAGAGGATTAAAGAAAGAAAGTTGTGGGATGACCTGAGAAAACGGGATGATCATCGGTATGTTCTGCAGGTAATAATATTCATAGAGACAGTATCTGATTGTGAAACCATCTTGCAAGTATAATTCCTACATTTTCTGGTTAAAAAAGTAAATGGATAGAAACTGAATAAATAATATTTCCATAACCGAATTAAAAGTCATCCCCTAAAGGAGGAAAGAAAATCAAGAGAATAGAGACCAAGGGTGACAGGTCATGCCTTCTTTTCCTACTGAACACAAAAATATTTATTAATATTAAGGTAGTAAATTATTTTGTTAAATCATGGTATTACAAATAAGTGCAGTTTGAGGTCAATTGTAAAGAATTTGTTTTCTGTTATTTAAGGTGTTGTGGTGTGATGATACCACAGAAACAATACACAGGACATATGAAGAAATGTTTGACTTCCAGTGCAAGGTACACTCATCCTATAGTGCTGTAAATTGCCAATAGTACCATTTATATGGGAGAAAATAAGACATAACATAAATAGGATGTGAACTGTACTGTTTATATGTTTGCATCCTACATAAGATGTCACTTATGTCCAGGTTTGCTCACAGCTGCAAAGTTTACAAAAAAAGTGCAAGGTTGATGATTTTAACTGCAAACAGTCTGCATTATTTGTTTCAAACTTTCATTATTTAATTTGAATATTGTAATCATTCAACCGTAGCCTGATTGTGACCTCATTTGAAATATTGATTATTGATCAGTTTATTTCTCTTGTGGCTTTACCGCTTTGTGCGGTATTCACGTCCAAAACACAATGTTATAAAACCTGTGACAAGAAAAGCTACCACCCTCTGCTGAAAGAAGGCCTTTTGGTGGCTATCTGCAGCTTGCCAGATCTGAATATATTTTTCTTGGGAGTGAGTACGTTGAAATTCATGCCACTTGATCAAATAATGCAATTGACATTTGACTTTTCCTGCTGGAGACGTTTCTTGGATGATTTTCCCCGGCAACCTGGATACATCTGTTCCAAAAATTTGCCAAGTCGCTGGTTACTTTTTTTTTTTACTTCATTGCAACAAACACAAGAAAAACTTTTTGTTTACATTTTTATTGATAAATTTTCTGCTTTACATTTACAACATGTGAGTCGTGCCTTTATTTTTGAAACTTGAGAGTTCTGCTTGAAACAGGGTTCATAGAGAGTCTTGAATTCTTGAAAAAGTCTGGGAATTTGCAAACCAGTTTTCCAGACCTGGAAAAAGTCTGGAAAATAAAGATAAAGTCTGGAAAAATGGTAAAAAGTCTGGAGTATGTTTTTGCTTTGAAAACTGAAACAAGTGCTTTATTGCTAAGTGAATTTTTTCAGGTAGTCAAATCTTATTTAAAATTTTGTCTTTGGCGAAAACATTCAATCGCAGACCCAGAAGTGTGGGATCTCTCTTATGCCAGCATTGAATTTTTTTCCTTTTTTTTAGAATAAACTAGTGAGCAGCAGTTTGCAAACTCTTAGAGTTGTAAAACAATTTATTTTCTAAAACTGTGGGCCCCAAAATTATGTCGCAAACAAAATATGTCACACCTTGCACACCTTTCTGCCTGTTTCCTAAATGCAAATCCACTCTCGTAGGTGCGGTTTTACGTAATGTAAAATTTATTTTAGTCTGTTATGTAGGTATGTATACAGGTCACTTATGTTATATTTGTAAAACTCCCTGACAAAGTGTGCGCTAGTCACACGAAACGTGTAGGAGAAAATAAATTGTTTTACAACTCTAAGAGTTCGCAGATGTGCTGGTCACTTGTTTATTCTAACAAAATTGAAAAAAAATCACTAAAAAATTAAAAAAAATTCAATTAAAAAATAATAAAAATTTCATAAAAAAAAAATTCTTCATATAAAATATAAACAAAATTCAGTCTCAAAAAAGAAATTACCACTTTGGAAAAAGTCTGGAAAAAGTCTTTAATTTTGCAACCAAAAATCTGTACGACCCTGTTGGAAATGTCATTCACTTACGGACGTAAACAGAAAGCCTCAGCGATGACTGCATGTCTGGGGAAATCTTGAAAAGGTGACAGTAAAAGATTTCCAGTGTCAGGTTGGGAATTGAAATCTCAAAGAAGTGGAGACACAAACTGAAATTAGTATTGCGCTATCATCACCTTCAAACTTCAAAGGAAACGCTGTATCTGCGGCCTTTTTGACTGCTCCAAAACTCTCTGTGCGATTCTGTGAACCTGTGTCTGTGAACTGTCCTTCCAAACCTGAGAAACTCCCACTGTTTAGTTTTGATGCTAAAGGTGAAAGCATGCTCACAACATGCTTCCACTTTAAAACAAAAGATTTTTCTTTAGCACGCTTTAGCACGCTAAGATACTTACCTCATTAGCAATTTCCTTTGTTTCTTAGGATTCACTTCACTCAATGAAGCATGAGCAGACAAACAATGAAGCATGTTAAAATGCAACAGTAAAGCGTGTTACTGTTTCAAACAAAAGTACCGTGCGAAATAGCACAGCACAGTAAGCGTGTAAGGAGTGCACACAAAGCGTGTCAATTAAGATTATAAAAAATGTTATTACCTTGCTCGCCCTTGCTGTCTGACACCGAAACAGTCAGGTTTATTTTTCTATTTTGGAAACTATCCAGTGAAGACCCTTACTGGACTGACAGGTATGCTGCATATATATTTGTTAGTTCTGTAGCATATCTGTCAAATATCTGGAAAAAACTATCTGCAACATATATGTGACAGATAGGAATTTCGCCTCATTTCCATATCTGTTACAGATATGTGACAGATATAGAACAAAGCCAAATGATGCAGATCTGTCAAAATAATGTATGCTGCATATATGGAGGTCGAGGCTGGCCACTGGCCATTTTATGACCATCAGCTGTTTGGGGGGCTGCCCTTCCTGGTGCAAGGTTAGTGAACTAGGGACAGGTACTGGCCAAAACCCTTGGGTTAGAAATGAAAACACACATTTAACCTCAGTCACAACAATAATTTATTGTACTTTTTATTGCTAAAGTGCTACTAACAAGTTGACTACAATAATTTGAAACACTATCATTCTTACAGTGCTGAGCAGCAAGGCTTAAACCAATCTTCTAAAGCTTCACAAGGACTCTCAAGGTTTTGGTTTAGTCAAAAAAAAGTCAAAGAATGCTTCAAAGTATGTGAACTCTGAGAGAACACTCTTGCTATGGTGGAAAAGGTCTGCCATTTTTCGAATAAATTCTATGCGAAGTTAATTTTTTTATTTCAGTGATGCTCAAATGATCAGTCAATATAATTCTACAACTTTAACACTTCAGAACTAAAGAACGATGGGGCAAAGGTACAAAAAAGAAGTAAAAGTATCGGAAATGAAAAATTCGAACTTAAGACAAGCGATATACATGTATATGATATGAATTGAGAAATCTGTAATCCAAACAATGCATTTCAACATCTAACCTTTCTCTCTAGACAGCCTGGGACATTTTGTGGCTTATGAACTATATGTCTGTCTGTTTTCTTCACCTCAACTGATGTGTTTTAGTCGCAAAATCCTGGGGAATCGAACATTTTAGCAGTATACCGCAGCCAAGTCCATAAAACCTCTCTGCAACCGTTCAAACCCACGTGGTAGAACGTAAAATCACACTTTCCTATTGTTCACACATGCCATGTGACGTTCAAGTCGAGTTGCGCATGTATTAATGACTTCACTGCCTTCCTGGGAACTAGCTTGTTCAAATTCAACATGGCGGACTGAAGTGTTCAGGGCGAACTTGCGATGGATAAATATTGGGAAAGCAAGAGGTTCTCTGAAGAAACACACAGTTTATATTAAGTACTCAAGGGCGAAAGGAAAAGTTTTTTTGTGGTCTTATCAACTTAAAGTGGTCGAAGTGAAAGAAAAACCACTGTAACAGTCAAATCCGAAAATGAGCAAAAATCACTTCACTTAATTGTTGCTTCTTCACCCTGTCTCTTCATCAATCTTACGTCTTTGGAAACAAAACAGTGTATAGAGGAACTTTTCAAGGAGTTGCCATTTACAACAGTATCAGCCAACAAAATGTGTAAGTTTGCCAGTGAAAGCAGTGGATGAAATATTTGCTCAAAGTGCTATGGACATTCAGTGAGTGTTTTGTGAGTTGAACAAAAAGGTTATACAGTGCAAATAAATGCTCTAATATCTACAAAACCAGTTTATTTCTTTTCCCTAAATTATAATTAATCGAATGAAAATGTTGGAAATTTAATAATTTATATTGGTTTCAATTTATGACAAGAAATTGAATTTGTCCTTTAAACTTAATAAAATATTTATTCTACATCAAACCTGCACATGCATGCATAAAGATCCATCAGGCATGCATGGCACTGCAGATAGTTAACAGATATTTCAAGAGAACTCTTACGTATCTGCAAAATATCTGTAAATTACCTACAGATATTTTACAGATATGGGAACACCTACTGCAGATAATTGCAGTGCTGTCACAGATATGTTACAGATAGTTACAGATAGTTGACATATATGTTCGTTTGGTAAGGGGATGAGTAAGCTTATGTAAGCAACTTGTCATGCAGAGTTCCCGATTCAGCTAAGTAGTAGTATAACTCATTGCACAGATAGTAATCATCCAAGATGTTTTGTAATATCCAGTCATGTGGCCATAATTAAACGTCAGCCTTTAATGGTGAAATTCCAAGAGGAAATGTTCAATATATGTACAGTACTGCCTGGAACTATTGACCCCTTGGGATGTGGTCATGCCTCGTCTTGCCCACGTGGTCCGACCTTGCATCCGCCGTGGTGGTCAAACAGTAAAACCGAGGTAAAGACGAGTGTGACCGAAATGGACGATTGCCGCTGTAAAAAAAAGATGTAGTAATACCTCGGCAAATAACAGTAGTGAATAATTTCTATTGTGAAGGATAATTTTCAAGGCAAGCAGAAGCCTAGTTTTCGCTTGCGAGGAAAGCATTAACCCATGTTGAACATGGGTGTGCGACCTCTTGAGCGAAAACATAAATTATAAACAAATAGGTTTCCTTTTCTTCGAAGGGTTTGGATCAGCCGTTCAGAAAAGTTCTCCATCCATTAGTAAAAGTCATGCTTGATCCGCTCGAATGGTTAAGTGTGTTATCTGATCATTACACGATCGAATTGAAAATGAAAGGAGCAATAAGGTTAATTATTTTCTTTTGACCGGTGAGGTTACATGTATTTCTTGTCTGAAGACACCCATGTGTGAACGAAATGCCACGACAAGATTCAAGATTTTCCTTGCTGTTTTTTTTGCTTTGTTTTGTTTTTCAACCAAATACTCCAGAATTCTCTCACAAAGTTGAGATAAACATCACGGAATATGCAAATTGCTGAAGACTAGAAAACTACTTTTTTGTTTGGCTTTGAACAAGCGCTGTTAGTTAATGTTTACATTGTAACAAATAGGTAAACAATGTTTTCTTCCACGCTGGCAAAAAATACTCAAAACGTTGCTCTGAAAACATCTTTAGAGCTGTCAAATCCGCCGAATGATGAAATATGATCACCCCGGTTGCCTAGCAAGTGACATGTTTCGGAACTTGTATGTAAATATTAGTGGCTCAAAACAGTTTTCAGTGCTTTTAGGACGTAGATTTTGATGGGTCACTATAACCACTCTTTATCAGTTGATGCCACAATCATGGTATCACAAAACTGCCCAATTATTGGGGAGCATGTTGTTATCATTTTTGTGACGCTACATGTTACCATAGCAACAGTATGACCTACTAAAAACACCCTTAATTTTAGCTTTAAGTTCTTATATTTCAAAATCGGCACGGTGAAATTTTTTGTTATCGAAATTTCATAATCAGGATAAGATGCAACTTTTGGCAAAGTTTAAAAATATTCTGTACATGGAGTTCAGAGCCACCTTAAATTTTCGAAAATTTAAGGTGGCTCTGAACCCCATGTACATAATTTTTTTAAACTTTGCTAAAGATTGCGTCTTATCCTATACTGTTTTGAGCCACCTTAAGATAAAGCGACTACGGACTATGGACTACGGCCATTAGGTGATTAAGACTGGGATGAGACATGCTGTCAACTTTGTTTCCACCATCGCTCCCTCACGATGGTGAGTAGTCAAAGGGTTTTGCATAGTGTTGACTACGAAAGATGTAATGGAAGTGGAGAGGTTGAAAACGTGAGAAAAAGGTAGGTAAATTATTATCTCATACTTCTTTAAAACAACCGTTTCTTGAGAGAGAAACTACTATGTGTTTTAGTCAATTCTAATGAGTTTATGGCTTCAGAGAAGCAAGTTATTTTAGGCTACATTTGTTTTTATGAAATCGCAGTCGTGACCGACAACTTTTGCCGAATGAAAGTCCTCCTCGTCTATTAATAATTCATCTGCCAAACTTTAGACAAGCGAATCTTGGAACTTTTGGAAAGACATTTCTAAAGGAAACCAAAAATGTCAAACTCTGTCGCTTTTACTGTACTCCGTAGTCTGTAGTCTGTCAACTTAACTTCGCATTTTTGCGCTGTCACCTCTGTACTCAGCCCAGTGCAGTAGACGCAGGAAGCACGAGTCCAACCATAGTTTGTGGTCTGTAGTCACCTTATCTTAAAGTCCCTATTTTTGTAATGAGAGATGGCGGAAAACAAATGTCTCAAATAATATAATATTAGACCTTTACGGTTTCGTTTGTATTCACAAACTTTAAGCTAAATTTAATCTATTAGTTTGTTTTAGGTCACTTTAGTCTGGGCCTAGTTCACAATTGTTGTTTTATTTACTGTTTGGCTACTTTCCATGTGTAATGTTGAGTCACCTCTTCGCTTTTAAAACCATTCAGTGTCAGGCAATCAGTTTGCGTGTAGTTTACATACCTAGTGGTTAACAATTCAAAGATTTCTTTATCGATAAGCCGTTCAACGAGGCCTTCCAAGGAGTGGTCTGGTGTCACTTTGTTGCTCGTTTTCAACTCTATCGCTTGTTTCGTTATGGACAAATTTCGGTTTCGCGAAGAAATCAAAGAGGATTGGAAAGTGAACTGTCACTGTGGCAAACTTACGTGCGTTTTCTGCCAATTTGCAGAGGTATGTCACTTGTCACTTCTACCCCTTGGAAGACCGGCCTCTTCAACGAGAATAGTGACCGGCCCTCTGATATGCGTTCTAAATTCACACTGTTTACATGATTAAGCAGCTTGCGCATTCATGACCACCGTTTTGAAACTTTCAAAAAGATAAATCCAGCACAGAAAAATTCAAGGGTGCTCAGTTGTCACCTTTTTGTGACACCTATATGAACCTGAAAACAAAGGAAACAAAAGGCTATTCAAAGGTAATGCGCCTTTCTCATTACCGAGATATTACCTCGTCTAAATCCTGCCATGGTGGGGCGAAGATTCTCCGCAGTTCCGCCTAGGTAAAGACGAGCCTAGACACGCGGCAATACCGCGTCAATGATGTGTGGAGGCCCCGCAGCGAGAACGCGGAAAATGGGTCAATAGTTCCAGGCGGTACTGTAGAGATACTGCTCTCATTTGTTTAAGACAATCTACAGGTTCCTCAAAGGCAGGTTTTTGTTTTCAGCACCAGCGTCCCTTCGAGTCATTCAATAGTTTTGGACGTGTTGCATGAGTTAGAATTCCTGAGTGTAGACTGGGAGCAAGTGCATTTGGTTGTCCCCACTGTTTTTGTGTGCTTTTGTGAGTCAATGAACACATAAATGTTAACTCTGGTACATCAAAACAACCAGCAAAAAGGAAAAAAACAGAGGACAGAATTTTATTCAGTGCCTTCCATACCATATAAGTAAGATTTTTTCCTGCTAATTTAAGGTGGCTCAAAACAGTTTTCAGTGCTTTCTAAGATGTAGATTTTGATGGGTCACTATAACCACTCTTTGTCAGTTGATGCTACACTCTTCTTATCACAAAAGTGCCCAATCATTGGGGAGCACATTGTTATCATTTTCGTGACGCTATATGTTACCATAGCAACAGTATGACCTGCTAAAAATCCCCTAATTTTAGCTTTAAGTACTTATATTTCAAAAATGGCATGGTGAAATTTTTTATTATCAACGAAATTTTTGAAAATTTAAGGTGGCTCTGAACCCCATGTACAGAATTTTTTCAAACTTTGCCAAAAGTTGCATCTTATCCTGCTTATCAAATTTCGTTGACAATAAAAAATTTCACCGTGCCGTTTTTGAAATATAAGTACTTAAAGCTAAAATTAAGGGTGTTTTTAGCAGGTCATACTGTTGCTATGGTAACATATAGTGTCACGAAAATGATAACAACGTGCTCCCCAATGATTGAGCAGTTTTGTGATACCATGATTGTAGCATCAACTGACAAAGAGTGGTTATAGTGACCCATCAAAATCTACGTCTTAGAAAGCACTGAGAACTGTTTTGAGCCACCTTAAGCTCAACTTCAGACTCGGTAGCCGATAATGTGAGCTTATTTTTTAATTCTTTGCAATCAGTTAGAATGGTAGTTGTCCGATTATTACTAAGATTTATAACCACAACCATTTTTGTCTTATTTCATTTCCTCCTAGTTTCTAGCATGTCCTATCGTTATCGCACGCGAAGAGTGCTACAGTTCGCACACTAAGTGTGTAATCAGACACTCTTCAGGGCAACAAAAGGTTAAGCGTGCTGACTTCACTAAAACAAAGCAAGTGTGTCTGTCTTTGTTCTAGAAAACCCATGACTTAGGACACACTTTTGTGCTGTGTTAGCGTGTTGTGAGTGTGCTTTCACCTTTAGCATCAAAATCCCATGGAGGGTCACATATAACACAAATAAACGAAGCTATCAAGGCCACTTAATTGCAACCACTCTCCCAAGACAACATGGAGCAGCAGACGGTGAGCAAGTAGGCTTGTAAATTATCCTTGAAAAGCAGCTCTATCACAAGAATTTCATTCTTATGTCAAAAATGCTAACCACTCGATAGAAAACCTGACTGATGATGGTGAGCTTGAAACTTGTGATGGACAACTTCTCCTTACAACATCCGTCAGCCTCGCTTGAGAACCTAGTTAAAAGTAATTTAAGTAATCTAAAACACTGTGACTGTGAAAAAGAAACTGAATTCGAATTTTGTTCGGTAAAACAAAACACAGTTGAAGAGTTTGAGTTCAAGTGTAGTCGATGAGGGAAAAAAGTCAACTTGAAGAGTAGCTCTCCTGTTGGCTAACAATGCTTAGGCACCAGGCTGCTGAAAATTTGCTTGCCACTTCCGGTGCTTCGAAAAAAAGAACTTTTCTCCTTGAGAGATAATTGTATTTGCTGGATTTTAAAGCAATTCAAAAGAACATCATATATTTTTCTTGGAATTCAAGCATGGGTTTTGCAACAAAATGAAAAACAAAAAATTATGCTCAAAAAAGTGGTCAGAGAAGCACATTTTCCATCCTCATGTTTTTATTTTTCATCATAAGTCAAAACACATGCTTAAATTTCTTCGAAACGGTTTTTGCATAGTTATTGTACAGAAAATGAAGAAAAAAGGTTTAAGCCATTTAGTTAAAATGCATTTTTCTGTTTCTGGTCATGTGACATTGGGCGTGGTCCGATGACATCATGAACTGGACCATATTTGCCCCCAATCTTGTACCCAGAGTCCTCAGGCTCTTTGGCCAGCGGTTAGTCGCCAGGAGAGACTCTAGGATGATGGAAAAAAATCAAATTTTTTGATTGGCTGGCCCGTAATGGCTTCCATTGTTTTACCCCAGATTTTCTGGGAAAATGGTGGTCCATTATCCCAGAGTCTCTCTGTGCGTCCACCCGCTGACCAAACAGCCCAAGGACTCTGGGTACAATATTGATTTGCCCTATGGGTATTGTCCAAATTTGGTCCAATTGAAGCATACATGTGCAGAGTTATAGGAAATTGATTTTTCCCTAGCAACGGAATCAAAAGATACTTTAATGGGCCCTTAAGTTGCGCCTAAAATAAGACACAAATGCCTGTTTTGTACTATTTATATGATCAGTTCGTGTCTCATTTAAGGTGCGTCTTAGATAAAATGCGTTGTATTTTCTTCCATATAAATGGCTCCAGTATCTCACCTCATTAACTTTGTACTAATGCATCTATAATAGTTATTATTACATTCTTTTCAATATAAGTTGCGGAAAATGTTCCCCAATAAAGTGGATGCAAGTGGAAATCCATGGAAACTGCCTTTCCTTCCTGGTAAGGGATTCATGCAATTTGATAAATAATAATTATTTATGAATTCAAGGAAATGTTAACAAAGTTCTTGCTTACTGAGTGCCATTTTGAAGCATCTTTGACACGTTACTGTCCTTCATTGAGGGCTGCCTCCTTTTGTTAAGCTGGATTGTGACACAGTAAGACAGATGAATGACAATGCAAAAGTTAAAAAAAAAATAATCTGTCACTAATTTCACTAGGAAGAGTTTCTTCTGTTCGTCACAAACTGGCATCATAAGGTTGCTGGAAGGCCCAGACCATGGACCTTATGGTGGCTTCACTGGGCTTCTTTGTGGTACAGTGACACCTTGCAAGTTTGCACCCAAAAATATAATCCAGAAAATCAAGAGCCACACTCTTGTTGGGAATGGATCAAAGGGATCCTTAAGTTTTAGAAACATTCATCAGGCAAGGTTTGTATTATGCACTTCTGTGTGAATACACAGACAAGTTTTGACAAAAAAGCAAAATACTGACCTTATTCAAGTCCATATTCTGTTAAAACTAGTGAAGTTATTTTGTCCAAATTTTCAGTAAGCACCCTGCTGATATGTGTTAAAATACAATCATGTAACATGTGGTGGAAATGCATTTTCTCCAAGCCAGGTGAACATATGTTGCACTGACTGGATTGAATTATTTTCAGTAGTGACACGCACTAATGACATCACAAAATTGGAGCACCCCGGGTGACTCAGACAAACAAATTGCTTTTCTGTAAGGGCATGAGTTGAAATTATGTCATTCGCAAGCAGTTCTCTTCGCTCTTTAACCGTTCTGACTGAAAATGATGTTATTCCCTTCTCCAGATTTGGAAGAGAACAAGAAGACAACACTATGGGGCAGTTAAAATGGTGGTTGAATTGCAGGGGTTTGAAATTGAGTGGAAAATGCAATGAACTTGTGACCGACTGCATTAAGAGAGGACATCACCACACTCTTGATTCGAGTAATGAGGGAACCTCCTGAGTTGCTAACTGTGGAAGAATGGCATTTTGCATGTCTCTAAATGTTTAGCTTACGTAAATCAGCTGAATGAATGCAGTGAACATTTTGCGCACATGGAATCATTCAAAATTCCTTTCTGGAGACAGATAAATAGTCTCTCTCTTATCGAAAACTCTCTTTGTTCTCTAATCACTCTGCAGTGAAACGAGAACAAATCATTTTCACTCTAGAAACCATGAAACGCAGACAAGAAACAGGAATAGGTATCTCGTTTATTGATAGCTAGAAACACGGGCAAAATACATGGATAAACACACTACAAACTACAGACAACGAAGACGTAGGCTAACAATAATGTCAAAAATATAAAAACTGGTAATAACCTTTCAGAAAGATTAAATATAACAACAAAAAAGATAACAAACACAAGAAAATTTACAGAACGGTAGCGAGAGATGCCGTCAAATGACCTTGAATCTGCAAAGAACACCTTATATACCTGATAACAAATAATCACGCAGACTGTCAAAATAACTCAGGCGACAAATACCAACACATCTGTATGGAAAGCACTGAAGCAACGTGCATTCCTTGACGCGAGAAAATAATTTTTCGACCAGTTCTTGCATTTTCCGTTGCAGAAGAATCCTTACAAGTCCAATAGTTACATAGTTGATGGTATACAAAGGGCAAACGTGGTCGAGAAAATTAAGCAGAACCTGTGTGATCATACAACGAAGTGTTTCATAAAAGCTGGCAGCATTAAGTTTTGTCATGAAAACTTCGATCTTCAATCTTCAAAATCATGGTCTCGATCTTCGTTGACAATATATAGTTCAAAAATATAGTCTGAGTGCCTTTATTGAGTCACATCACTCCACCACTCCCTTGCAAGTCCTTCGCTGTAGCCTGCAAACAAGCCCCAAGAGAGCTTGCTCGCAGGCTACCTTCGCTGTTGGCCGTTATAGATTTTACTACCATGTCAGTTGGTATAGATTCGGCAAAATTCTTGTCGATTAGGTTTTCTATCTTTGGCAGTGGCTCCGGTATTGATTTTCGAGGCATGCATGCATTGTTTGTGCTGGTGTGTCAGATTTGCTCAGTGGATCGGAAAATTTCCACCCTCCCCCCCCCCCCCCCCACGTTTTTTTCTAATGGTCCATCCCTAAATAGTCGAAAACTACAGTCAAAGATTTGTCTGAAACCACAGACTTTGTTTAAAATCACCACCTGTAAGGAAATTATGTTAACTACAAAGTATCGTGAATCATTTAGAAAACTAAACAAATACCTGTATTTGAAGAAAATTGACAGTGAATAGAAAAAGCAATATGTTTCCATGGTAACTCTCATAATCACTCTAAACTCTTCACTTGACCTATCCATAGCCAGGGTGTGGCTGTTGATTTCCCAGATATTTTTCAGTAGGCTGTGATTCAGGTGCAAATTTGGAAGGAATAACTACTGAGAAACTCAATTTAGGGCTTCCTCAGGAACAATTTCCCTCATTACTACTTTTATGTACACAACCCCCTACAGATAATTTTTGCATCCTATTTCTCCTTTTCTGGAACGTTTATGAATAATATTTCAAGCTTTCAAGTAAAGGTGAAATTCACTAACTGGCCATTGTCATTACATAAATCCAGCCTTTGTTTGTGCCCAGCCAACATTGTGTCTGGTGAGACAAGTGAGAAATGTGAATTTCAAACATCTTTTTTGGCATGGTTCACATGATCAATGTTTTATTTCAATAAACCATACAAAAAATTCTCCTAATGGTTAATTTAATTTTAGGAAGGATCCGCATTTTTAACAAACCTGATCCAAAAGGAGAGAAAACGCCCATCCCTGATATTACAGATTATGCCAGGTATGATTTTTGTTGCTTATAGCACACTCAACAAAATTACTCAATTCTGATTGGTCAAGAGCAGTACAGTTAATCCCAAATTGTACTCCGTAGGAGTACCTATTAAGTTTTCATGTAAACAAAAATTACATGACCTTATTGTACAATTCGTGACAAGTGTTCGCGATTTTGAAAGTTTTCAAATTGCACTAGCACTCACCTTTTAACTTTCAGAATCACTCATACCATTTAATCCCGAATTGTGCTCAAGGTCATGTGATTTTGTAATATACTGTGTAATAACGTATCAAAGTTTGGACCCATTATATGTATGTTTTAAGCTTAATTCCTAATCATCCACTTAGGGCTTATGTTTTAAGCAAAATTCCTGTGTCTGATGCAGTTGGATTAGGTGGTCTGGGTGGAGATCAAATCAAATAAAAAAATGATAACAACAAAAACTATGAGGAAGCAAACAAATTTGCAAAAACCAAGCATAGTTTTAAGGCCAAACTGCATTAAGGTGGGGTGCTTAAGGCTTAATTACCACGCAATATGCCTCCTATAACTCCAAGGTGAATAATAACATTAACAATAATTGAAGGGCTTGGTGGAAAACTATGCTAAGTGGATTTTTAGGTGAACATGTTTTTTGGACCGTGTTTTCTTGAAGCGCAAAGCAGCGAAAAAGAATACAGGGCAATGTTTACCACATGAAAACAAGCCTGTATGCAAAAAACCAGCAATTTTGGAGCAAAATAAAAATAAAAAAAAACTGTCAAAAGTCCACTTAGCATAGTTTTCCACCAAGCCCTTCATAAGTCTGTCTTATTGACATTCATGAAGCAATGCCCAAGGGTATTCTTTATTGAAAACTAAGCGCCAAATGCTCATAACTGACGAGTAAAACTGAAACTGGACATGAAATGATTGAAAGGTAGAAAGGATTGTTCCATAGTGTGACGTAGACTAAAGTTTTGGCAGTTAAAACATAAATACTTACGCGATGTGTCTGCCGGAGCCCCCGACTCAATCTGCACTAGCTTGTTTGGTTTAATCGAATTATGTCAGTTTGCCTGTTCGCCCGGTGGTCGATGGACATCATTAAGTCTCTAGACCCGCAAGTCTAACACTGTTGTAGGAAGCCAGTTGTGTTTCTCTGCTTGCCAAGCCATGAAGAGATATATTAATTTGACTCTCAGGTTTGGGAGTAGAGATTAAGAGCTGGGCAGAAAAAAAACTCTCAAAGCTTCTCTCGTCTAAAAAGCGGCTCGGCTTTGCTAGTCTTGGTCTATTTCTGAAAGGTTGCCGTGCTAGAATTTCCAGAAAGGAGAGGTGTTTTTGGAGTTTAGGGCAAAAAAATCACTGATGTTTGCAGAGTGTCTTTTGCTTGTGGAGAGCATAACATTCCCACAATTCATTGCGGCCAAAGTGGGCGCTGTCTCGCAGGCCACCGAAGCCGTGAAACAGTTTGTCAAAATTCGGAAACATTACAGAGAATTCATCCGAGAGAGGGAAATCAGCATGATGAGAAGTCTGTCCATTTTCGATGAGTATCTTGAAAACAATCCAGTTGCATTGGTGCGCGTGGCAAATATTACCAAGTGCAGAGTATACTCGTGGTCGGTCGACAAGTTGTTATGTAAACACAGGTAGACATGCTGCTGAATTTCAACATATAAATCACTTTTGCGTCGATCAACTCGGTTATTTTGATTCATTCTATGGAGGCTTGTAAACATCAGCAAAACATTTTCAAGCAAGGTAAACACCAGCGAAAAAAACTATTTGTACGCGAGATATTTTAACAAGTCGTTGTGTTACGCATCAGACAATAGGGATTAAATTTCACATCTGATGTAAATATTTACCTTTTGAAGCCAACAAAAGTAGTTAAGTATTTTCTTCCTATTTTTCAGTCGTCATTTACGTTGATTTGTGATACGATTTTCATTCCACTGGTTCCATTTGACGATGAAATTGAGCACTTCAAAATCGTTTCAAATGACCAAAGCATGCGAAACGCCAGTCAAAGCTCTGTTTCGAAGTGGAAACTGACGAGAAACAGTTTACTCTTTTAACTCTTAATTTTGCTCTTGAACATCGTTTACTCGAATTTTCGGTGTTGCTCATAAACAGAAGTTGTTAGTATTGGCCAAGTAAAAACAGCTGTCTTTAATATTTTATTCTAACCCTAACCCTAACTCTAACCCTAGCCCTAACCCCCAACGCTAACCCTAGCCCTAATTTTAACCCTAACTCTGAACTTAACAATAACCCTAAGTCTTCTGAGTGCTGTTTTCAAGTCGGACAAAGTCTATGCGCTCTGGCTTAAGGTTAACCAAGGCTGCTGTGTGCTGTTTTTAAGTCAACCAAGAATATTGCGCACTGTTTTCCAGCTAAGGAAGGAAAAACATGTTCACCCCAAATCGTCGCTTACAATAGTTTTGCATGAAACCTTCATTAATTATTATTATTATTTATTATTATTATTATTATTATTATTATTATTATTATTATTATTATTATTATTATTATTATTATTATTATACATTTTATATATTTTCATTACCCTTGACATGGGACCCTTGGCCCTCAACCAAAACCCAGACTCCATACAATACAAACATACAATACTACTTCTGGATATTATTGTACACTTTTAACAACATTAATTTGTCTTTCCATTCTAAGGTTGTTTAGCAGTCTTCCAAAGTTTGTTCGTGGTTGTGACCATGTAGTGAAGTTTTTCCAGAGTAACAAAAGAACCAGGAAAAAGTCAGAAACAAAAAGGTGTAAAGGGTTGTCCAAAAAGGAAGATCAGCCTGGTAAAGTCAAGTGCAAAGACTTTGACACACCACATAGAATAGCAGAAGCTGTGCGTGAACAATCACTTGGTGGAAAGGGTAGCAGTAAAAAGAAGACTAGAGATACAACAAATGCCAGAAAACAGTCACCAAGTAACATGTTTGAAGATGGCTTGATTGAGAGCAATAAACACTTGACTGGCTCAGTAGTGAATATTGATGAAAATGCAAATGAACTTAAGGCATCACCACCTGGTAAGATAATCATGTAAGCACTCATAGTGATTGTTAGTTTCTCTGTTCTGTCCTCGTACCAGATAATTAGAATGTTTGTTTTGCTTTAGGAAGGCTACCATGTCAATGTTTGTATTACTTTTGGAAGAGTGTGACGTGTCATGTTAGGTAACAAAGAGCAGGAGAGTGTACATGTTGATGCTGATGTTGCATTACTTAAAGGGGTACACTTTCACAGCAATTCTTGTTAGTTCATATCCCGTGTTTCGTGTAGAGGTAGATTTCAACTTATTTCTTGGACGGACAATAAACTAGTATTGTTTTATGGCGATTTTTCCAGGTCACGATGATAAAACTTGAAAAAGTCAACCTCACTTTTTCAAGTTGCAATCCATTTTCACATTGTCATCTGTGTCCATAGACAACTGCAAATGGCTTCAATGCACAGTTAAGTACTTCATAGGGAAACTGCAAAACGTTGAAATGTTCCACTGTTGCAAACACATTTTTAGGTTCAGATCCAAATTCTGTGACAGCGCCCATTTAAGAAAACTGTGATAGTTTGTTGCATTAGGAAGAGCATGACATTGTTGGTGCTGCTAAAGGAAGAGTTTGACAATGTATTGTTACTTAAGGAAAACTATGATAGTTTGTTGCTTAAGGAAGAGCGTCATAGTGTTTGTTTTCCTGGATGGAAAAGACTAGTAATACAGAGACAATGACATATCAGGGCTAGAGACTAACTTTTCAGCTTACTAGCCCAGTGGCCAGTGAGAGGTTTGATTCACTAGCCAAAACAAATTTTTCACTAGCCAGACTTGTTCGCCAGATATTAATCCTGTCAAGCGGTTTCAGTTGATGCATTGGTACATGTGTACTTTCTTTTCCAACCACAATACCGATGTGCAACTTATCAGCCTTTTAGAAATAAGTATTGCGTGGTTCTGCCATACGTCAAAGGCACATCGCAGGCTCTTCGCCGTTGCCTACAACAACAAGGCATACGGACTGTTTTCAGATCTGACACAATTCTTAGATCACACCTAGTGCAACTAAGGACATTGTCGATCCAGCAAAACAAGACGGAGTAGTCTACAAGATTCCCTGCGAATGTGGTAAGGTTTATATTGGAGAGACGGGAAGATCTATGCATGAACGGATTAAGGAACACGATAGAGACATCCGGCTTGCTCGAACCCAATCCTCCGCCGTTTCAGAAGATAGCAACGCGACCGGACATCATCCGATTTGGGACGAAGTTAAATTTATTGACCGAGACCCACATTGGTACACCCGTAGGGTTAAAGAGGCTATTCACATAAGACTTCACCCTAACAACATCAACAGGGACAGTGGAATGCCCACGATCCTGAAACAACACAACAGCAGATCAGTACCAAAGCGGACTGCTGAGGGAACAATTTCTAGTCTGAACGACAAGGATCGAAATCCTCCAATCAACAACAGCCTAAGCGAGGATCGAAACGCACCAATCACCACCAGCCACGGTGCTTCTTATACTCACACGTAGCCAGTCGACACCATCGTCTGATGAAGACCAGCAGTATAGCAGTCGAAACATCGCGATCCACATCTTTGTGACTCAATCGTGAGACAAAAGATTAACTCAAGTATGTTTGTCATTTGAAAGTTTTATAATAAAAACAAGTCTTTTGTTACACTGTAAATTAAGTTCTTTAAAAATTGAAGAGACACTGTGGTACAAATTTAACATTATTATTAAACCAAACTAACTATGAAATTGGAATTCTTATGTCTGGTACTCAACAGTGTCTAAGCACAGAAGCTTAAATACAAAAACGGATGCTCTTTTGAATGCAAAATGCGATTTGAATTTTAAGGAACTTGAAATAAAATAACTCACTCGAACGAATTATTTGAATCATCACTTATTTATCAAGTCTCACCATGTAATGATAATGCTATAGAGAAACAACATTAACAGAAATAAATTTAAGACAGACCATTTTGCCGTTTCAATTGTCTCTGTGTATTATTGCCAGTGCGTGATAAAAAGAGAAATGCTTTGAAACCTTGCCTTCAAATAAATAAATCATCAATAAACGGCGCATCATAAGCACTATTAATTTTCATAATGAAATTCAACATTTATAAGATGGAGTGTTCTGCCATTCCATCGAATTTGTGCACCTTGTAGAACCGGAGTTATCACATTTGAAGGGCTGAAAGCGAAACTATCGTATGTGACGATTTAGCCTCGAAATTTCAAATTGCTCGGAATTGGCTGAATTTTGACATGTGGACTCCATTTTTGTCGAAGAACATTGCGCTGTATTTGTTTTTGCTGTTGCGCGCTTCGTTTTCGAAAAAAACGGGCCTAAAGTGCGTTCACACAGACCGTCACATACGATAGTTTCGCTTTCAACCCTTCATTTTTGTTTGTTGTGATGGCACAAATTCAGTCATGCTAGCCAGTGCGCGATGAAAAGAGAAACACTTTAGGAAAAATGAGGCAAGTCTCAATGACCAGCAGCAAATTGGGGAAATGTTGAGGAAGTACAGTGTAGTTTGTTTGTCGTTCATTGCATTAGTATGAAAAAAAAGAAGAAAAAGTCAATCGTCTGTTCACTTGCGCATGCAAGACTCCATTTTCTTTCGTGATACATTTAAAATTAATTTTCATTGGTTTTCCCTCTGGTCCCCCAAAGCTTTGAACTTTTCACTAGCCAAAATGACTAGTGAAGTGCAAAATCCACTAGCCAAAACGGAATTCTTACTAGTCTGTGGCTAGTTGGCTACCGTTAGTCTCGAGCCCTGTCATATACATGTCAAAACTTCAGTCGTACCTTTTCACTACCCATTAAAACTCTCATGTGTGTTAGCATTTTGGCTAACCAAGTTCATTCATATTGTCTTGTTTTGAAGCATAAAGATACTTTAGTGATGCAAAGTTTACCTTTAACCCTGAGCAGTGAGGGATGTGTGTAGCTCCTGGTTTACACCTCTTATATTTTAGAAGCTCTTCCAGTTAAAACAGAGGAAAATGGATCATACTCAGCAGCTGACAGTCAAAGCGAGAATATCTCATGTTCAGGTAATATGTTTTTACTAGCCTAGGACCATTGTCTCAAAATCAGGTACTGTTTATGATAGCCTAGGAGGAGTGTCTTGCAATCAGATACACTATGTTCTTACTAGCCTAGGAGCAGTGTCTCAGTCATATATTCATATTCATTTATTCATCATTCACAGGTCTAGTTAGGGGTTCCACTCTTGTACAGGCCTGATTTGTTCAGGCTTCTGTTCCTAACTGCGATGATCTATTATATCTTTACTACTTTCAGTGCTCGTTATTTCTGTTTATAGGAGCTCTGTTGTCAACATCCCAAACTTCAGCTCCATGGAAGTCTCCTCTTTCCTCGGAACTGTCAAGCAATGGTTTACACACGTTCGGCACTAATGGCCTGTTGTCACTTCACGTCACCCTGCCATCCTCACCCGTTACGTCATACCCATCTCCTTCTCAATCTTCGAGTGGTTCGCCTGTGACATCCCCCATAGGTTCACCATCTTTTCCTCAAAGGTCATGTGCTGGCAATATAAAATGGGCATTCAGACCGCATGGCTGTGCTATGTCTGTTTGTGATTGGCTCAGGAGATTGCGACTACACAAGTACTCTGAATTGTTTAAGGGAAAGACCTTTGATGAGGTGAGAACCAACTCACAAGTCTGACCCCTGATGTTCAAAGCCCGTGTAAAGCTATCCAGTGAGTAGTACGTTTTGTCCACCGAATAGCAAATGCTGGATAAAGCTGCACTGCAAGGGGCCTGAATAATAAAGTTCCTCCAATAATAATTGAGGAATATGGTTTTATTGACGAATTATTACTCTATTAAATTTAGAGGTGGACAATATTATGTTGAATGAATTCTTCTTTTCAAGCGGCTAAAGCCAAATTCTAATAATAATAATAATAATAATAATAATAATAACTATTTATTAGTAGTACTTCCACGAGGTGGCTCTTTGCCTACTAATTACAAATCTCAAATTTTTGGTGACAGTGGGTGTGTATGCGTACTGTTTGTGCACATAGATGATTTTGTGGTTTTAGGTGGCCGGTATCTGGTTACAGTGAATTGCCAGCCTTCATGTTTGAGTACCTTTTTATCCTCCATGCGATAATGAATTGCTTCTGGAGTTGTAGGATTTTACTAACTGAGTTCGAGCATGAACGTATCTCCCAGCTAGCGTGCTTCAATACGTGTCAACCACAAGCTGAAGGATAAATTTCTGGGAGAGTGTGCATTGATGTAAACTCTTCTGTGTTAGCCAGAGTGTGACTTAAAAAGCCTGAAAAGATTGCCAGTAAGATGGCTTATATTATAAATCACTATCAACTACTAGTTACTAAAAAAATCTGAAATGAATGCTCAGGCACCGGTCAACAAGCGAATTGAAAACAAGTAAACAGTAATGACTTGCGACAGAGGTTGAGGTTATGACATTATATGTTCATGTTACTCAGATGTTAAAGCTTTCAGATGAAGACCTTGAAAATCTTGGCCTGACAACAGGAGCGAGGAGAAAACTCAGGGTTAACCTAGAAATTCTTCGGTACGTATGAAAATAACTTACTGATTGTTAGTTGTTGTGTATCTCATGTGGCCTGTACTTGGGCGCGGAAAAAAAAACAAAGTTATGTTTAAGGTTCAATCTCCAGGCGTTGTGAATTATTTTTTATGGTTTCTTTGCAATATTGGAAGAATCAAAGTTGCTTCATCTTGTACAATAAACTAAACATTTAACGAGTCGTTTCCTGTTCCTTTTTAAAAGTAGACTTACTTGTAGTTACAAGCTGAGAAAAGTACTTTTTGAAAGTTAAATATGTGATTTATTGCATACGTAACCTTAGATTCTTGGCAAATGTAAGTTCTGGTTTAGTGCGCTACTAACTGAGCTAACAAGCCACATGAGAGCTGGTCATTTTGGTTTGTAATAAACCCGTGAATAATAAATAAATAGACGCGAATAAAGGAAGATCATATCCTTGAACTCAAAAGAAGTAATGGATCATGGAAAATATGAGCGCAGCTTAAAGAAGCCTGAAAAAATCGTGATGAACCATTTCATGTTTTGAAATCATTTATGATGTTATTGCTTTTGTTTTGTTGTTTAGCACTAGAGGCTGCTTTACGTCCAATGGCTTAACTATAGTGGACCGCATTGTGCCTCCTCCACCATCTGACCTCAGTCCACTGCCTGCTCACTCCAAAGGCATTTTTATGTCTCCTGTTCACTCGCCTCTATGTTGTAGTACTGACAGTGAGTTCCTGCGCAGTGAAAGTGATAGTGCAAGTGACTGTGGAAGCGACATGTTGTGTGAACCAGGATGCTCTCAGGTTTGCGAGGCACATCGTCAAATATTGATGCTTGAGAGTTGGAGCATGTTAGTTGCCCCAAAACAATGTCCTTTTTATCCCAAATTTGGTATATCACTTCTGGGTACTGAGTAGTCCATTGTCAAGGAAATAATGTATTTAAAGATTTTGCATCTCTATTGCTTTAAGCTAATAACCTACCTTATACGTTCACTGTTTAGTCTTCTTGAAAGAAATGGACCCCAAAATTTGGGTCTGAGTTTTCTAGGTCTTGTGCTCTAATCAAAGAGCCGATGTTGTTACCTTGCGGGAAATGTAGGGTGTAACACTTCAACGTATTCAACGACGAAAATTCATTTCACCCACGTTTATTGTGCTTTTGAAATTGTATAGTTTTGAAGAGGGTCAGAGTTTTCCAGATTTGGGGGGGTGGGGGAGGGGGGGGGGGTTCTGAGTTTTCTAGACACCCGTTCAACACAGCGTACAACAGACTACGGGCAGTCCCTCTTTCGCCGCTTTGTTCGTCGAGCGTGAGGAGTAACTGGCATAGCTTTTCTACCAAAAACCCTTTTTCTCAAGCAACACATTTGTTTTGGAGAAAAATATGATCTATTTTACCGCCTACATGCAGCTGATGCAGACAGGCATTCTTATCGAAGACTGGATCGCAAATAACTGAAATACCTGTCCAAGCAAAAACACCGATCTTGTTCAGAAAGTCTCTATCCTCAGTTGGCTTAAATAAACGAGAAGTATAGAAAATACTTTTGAAAGCAACTCAATATTGTGGCAAAACAACAGTTACCATGCTGTAACATCGCTTTAGATTTCTTGAGGTCTTACATGAGTCAACAAAACCTCAACATGTCATCTCAACATGGTAACTTTCTCTTTCCGGGATGTCATGCAAAGTACTCTTTGAGCCTTGTGTGGAATCCAAGAAAACAGCGGTGGCGCGAGCGAGAATACATGATATCCAGTCTAGTTGGATAGACTCTGGGGAAGAGGTTGCTGACTGCAATTAATGCAGCGAGATGGCTCCATGAGCTGGCTCACAGGAGCCTTTTGATTTCTATATTCACTTCTTTTTTGAGTAATCCTGTACCTCTTCCAGGCCTCTATTTTCATTGGTCCCTATGATCTGCAGCATCTTTTGTTTTCAGGGCTGGGGGCATTGTTTGTGTTGTATCATCTGTTGTGTCATTCTCCAATCACAGACCACTTCTACTTCTGTAAAGCTACAGGCTCTTTCTCTCTTTTTTGTGTCAGTTACGTGTGACTCAACATCACATTTGGTGCATTTTTTTACAGATAGGTTTTACCAGTAGTATATACTCAAGGAGGACTCCAGTTTTCAGTAGTTGGCGACTGTCTTGTTACAACTGTGGGAGTCTTGGGCATGTTGGTGGACAGTGTATGGCTCCGAACGTGGACAAAAGGACCAGTTACGGTATGAAAACAGGCAGCAACATTACTGCTTTTTGTGTATCACAATTACGTGAAATTCCAGAGATTTAAAGTTAGCAAATGAAATGTTTTTTTCTACTTCATCTGTTTCAGGTTTTTACAGTCCAATTCTTGGTAGATGACAGTACCTTACTGTCTGTAACTGAACTCATGCAATGTATTTAATAGGATCGTGCTTATTGGGTTAATAATACTCAACTGAACTAGCTAAGAAAACAGCGCCTGCTCAGTAGTCATAGCCAATAGCCATACTGATTATCATGAAGGTAATATCATAATTGGCTATGAACAGCTTTCTCCAGACTCTTGTCTAAAGTGGCAAAACTGCCATAGGCCTATTGTAATTGTTTGGATCGCAAACATATATTTTGCAAAATTAACATACTTTGTATTATTGTCTTTGAACAGGTTTTCAGTACAAAGAAGATTGCCAGCTGGAGTCTTGATTAATCAGCCATTACTGAGGGAGAGGCCGAAATATTACTTTGAAAGTCATGGGGCTTAAAATCTGTTTTGTGGTATCGGATGAGTTTTAGTGCAGACAGGTCGGCGTAATTATAAATTCGTTGTCAATAGCACCTTCATGGGGTGAAGAAATGCTTGTGTTTGGAATGGGCCCTTGCTAAATTGACACGACGTAAGCTGAGTACAAGTATTCGCCATAAGAGTTTCCTTCCAAGCCAGTTTCAGTTCAACCAGAAATCGTTTTCGTCACTTTAATGCTGGATTGAAGTCGATCGCAAGAACCATCAACTAATTTCTGTTCTGCGGGTTAACCACTCGTTTTCTTTTAAAATGATGTTTCTCCTCTCAAGAGACTTCAATGATACCAAACTTGCCATGCAAGTGTGCTGTTAAATGATGCTCACGTTATCGTTTATATATGTCACTCAAAAAAGCTGCGACGTTAACGTATAAAGCCGTAACACCACAATAACGTAAGCGTGCTTAAATCACTTAACGTATTTCCAAACTTACATATTCATTAAGCTTAATTAACTATGATAATGTGCTGAAAAACATTGTACTTTTAACTTGAAAGATTATTGGATAACTGTGTTAATGGGAAAGAACATTTTTAGATCGAATATTAAAAAGGACGATTAATTTAATAATTTATTAAAATGTACAGTAACGAAGCAGAATGACATTATCAAATGAAAAGTTCCTTATATATAAACAATGTTTAATATATTAAAAGTATTTTATTTTCCAAAATTAGGTAATACATTTTCCAATAAAATGCTTATTTTCCTTGTGGAAGTTGGTATATTTGCTGTACCATGTCACACGAATTTACATGTAACTCCATCGATTTTCATGTAAGTGGTGGTACTTTGTTATTGGGTGTTCTCCCCTTAAACAGATCGGCTTAAAATGCTTGAGTTTTAACTACATTCGTTGCAATGGAAGTTAGGTGCCCCGAGACAGCCAGGAACTGACCAATAACCCAGCCCCTCCGCAATGGAACCACGCACATGGCGGCCAGTGTCCGCAACCCAGTCATGATCCCCCACACCCCTGCTCCCCAGGATTAGCAAAGGGAGACAGATAAACCCTGGGCACCTGTCACACTAAATACAAATTCAGTGGAAGGAAAATAATAACAAAGCCTATTGCTGATGTCGTGCAAACCACATGTGAGATAAAAACACCCCAAGACAGGACACGCTAATCCGCTTACCGCAGAAACGTGCGCTAATAAATTCTTGGGTTTCACATCACGTGATAAAAAACTAAAATTCAAAATTAAACAGACATTTGCATTTTTAGCTTCATCACGTAAAGGACATTTTAGAAATGTATCTGCTTGCATGTTTTTCAGCTCGGTGGCGTGCTTTCTTTTGAAAATAGAGTAGTTTGAAGTTTTGGTTTTCTCACAGTGCGTGACATAAACGTGTCTGCTCACAGGCATTTCACGTACACGAAAAAATCGATTCAGCTTGTGTTTTTGAGGTTGTGAAAAGCCAACATGACAGGAGAAGCGTCTTTGTGAATGTCTACAAGCTCAAAAGAGAGAAGAATACCTTTGAGATAGCCAAGCAAATTCCAGGCCCCAGTTGTTCAAAGGATGGATAGAGCTATCCATTGGATAAATCACTCTTCAGTGGATAACTCAATTGCTTTTGATAGTGCTTATCTGCTGGATAGTGATTTATCCAGTGGATAGCACTATCCACCTTTTGAACAACCGAGGCCAGATGTTTTAACACGTTTCGGGCCGCCATATTTGTGCCCCTCAGAGGGACACTAACATGGCGTGTCCATACTAAACTCCATAATTCTGAGTGGTACATTTTGTGGCTACTGCTTCTACCCGGCCCCGGTTCCTGAAAGGCCGATTAGCGCTAATCAACGGATAAATCCCGCTAATCGAGGAATAAAATTTATCCTTCGGTTAGATTGTGGTGGAACACCACAAAGCACGATTAGCACTATCCTAAGGTTAAACTAACGGTTAAATTTAACACACCTAGCGAGGTGGATTAACTCACTATCCGCGGAATAAAATTGTTCAAAACAAACAAAATGGCGGAATAAACCGTTCATGAATTTGGTGCAAGAAATAAGGGAAAACAGCTTATACCACGAATAATACGTCTTGGATATTCAAACGACGGAGAACTTTCAGTCTATTCAAATTCAGGAGCCGGTATAAATCGAATTTTCGGCAGAAAACTGTCATCTACAGTGAACGATGGCGAACCGAGGCGGGCAAAACACGCACATCATATATTTTTTTTCTTACTGAAAAAGTTATTCGTAAAGCTAGCTTAAACAATCACAACAAATTCGTCAACGAACTCTTTTGAACGGTAAGAACTTAAAGATAAATAGCTAATCTATTCTAACAGAGGCTTCACGAAGCAAAAAATAAGCACAAGTTTCAGTAAGAACAGTAAAACTTTTAGTTATGCAGCCGAGTTAAGCTGAACGTGAGAGTAAAACAACACGCAATGACTAAAATATTTTTATCACTTGCGTTTGTGTATATGTTTTCGTTTACCCTTCGACATAACTTTCGCCAGTTTTGGGAGTACACAAATTTTTTAATCAAAATTCTTGCAACAAACTGCATTAGAAAGTAGATAAAAGGAAATAAAAGGGCATTTTTCTAAATGAACATCACCTTACGATCTCAAAAAGAGAATTTTATTTTATCTCTGTACGCATTCAACCAATTTAACGCTCTTTCAAAATTTACAGCTTTAATACAGATTCAACCAATACCTTCATCTTTCATGGCTTGAATTTGACACTGAAAGAATCAAGAAGAGCTTAACTCACCTTTTTCAGCCTATTCGGCGTAAAAGCTTATTTCTCGCTTTTGTTTATAAATTAAACTTAAGGGTTCGTACAGAGATTTCCTTGACCGCCAATGCCGCCTTCTGACCTTAATCAGTGGATAGTTAATCGAGGGATAAATCTGTTTTCAGGAACGCCTTTTTCTCCTCCGATTAGTTATCCTGAGGATAAGAAATTTAAGCGTGGATTAAGCGCTAATCGGGGCATAGTTTAATCGGCTTTCCAGGAACCCCGGTTCCTGGAAAGCCGATTAGCGCTAATCGACGGATAAATCTCCCTAATCGAGGAATAAAATTTATCCTTCGGTTAGATTCTGTTCCACAAAGCACGATTAGCACTATCCTAAGGATAAACCAACGGTTAAATTTAACACACCTAGCGAGGTGGATTAACTCATTAACCGCGGAATAAAATTTCAAAACAAACAAAATAGCGGAATAAACCGTTCGTGAATTTGGTGCAGGAAATAAGGAAAAACAACTTATACCACGAATAATACGTCTTGGAGACTTGAACGACCGAGAACTTTCAGTCCATTCAAATTCAGGAAAGTATAAATCGAATTTTCGGTAGAAAACAGTCATCTAAAGTCAACGATGGCGAACCAAGGCGGGCAAAACATGCGAATCTTAACATTTTTTCTTACTCAAAATTGATAAGTTATTCGTAAGCTTAAACATTCGCAACAACATCGTCAACTAACTCTTTTAAACGGTAAGATGTTAAAAATAAATAGCTATTCTTTTCTAGCAGAGGCTTCACGAAGAAGAAAATGAGCAGCAAAGCTTTGATTTTAGTTATGCTGAACGCGAGAGAAAAACAACACGCAACGACTAAAATATTTTTTATCACTTGCATTTGTGTATGTTTTCGTTTACCCTTCGACATAACGTTTCGCCTGTTTGAGGAATACAAATTTTTAATCAAACAAGAGGCTACAATTAGCCTAAACTCGGGCTTGCAAAAAACAGTATTGTATCCCTAACTTAGCGCTAAACAAAAGAATAGAGGGAGGTCTGTCTTTCTTACATCGGACGCATTGTGTTTAGCTTGTGTTGGAGTCTATTTCTTTAGACCCCTATCAACATATATTCCTCTAAAATACAGCTCAACCATTGAGAACAAAAATTATAACACTTGTAAAAAATATTTCTAAAAGAACAAGAAAATGCGAAACGGAAAAAATAAAGCCCGTGATATATACCACTAAAAGACATCGAACCCGGGTTAGCTGCGTCACAGGCAGGAACACAGAGGTTTATCGTTTTGCAAGGTGATAAAAATAGTGTATTGATTCAAAAAAAAAAAACTAAGCACACTTGTTTTCGCTTCGATGGATAATTGTTTGAGAAAGGAACGCTTATCGAACGATGTAGGATTTTTTCGCATAAACGTTAATGGAGTCTCGGTGAAATGTGAGTAGAAAATTAATTAGCAGAGTGAAACTGTTTACAAATACGTCAATCCAGGGTCATTTGAAATACAAGAAAGGAACGTTTCTGGAAAGTTTCAAGTGACGCTAGAACATTTGTAAAAACTAATCGCTTATCATTCAAAAATTTAAGTCCAGAAATTGAGATATTGTGGGAAAATAGTAAATAAACCACCTGTCAAAGTCTCAGGGGTGTGTGATATCCCGTACTTGAATTATTCAACAAAATGTACATCTTAATGGCGCGGATACGGGGAACACGGCAATCCATCTGGAGTTAAATTTTGGTCATGTTAAAAGCTTTCTTCTCGCTGTTGAACTTGCAAACATTCGTATAGACACTTAACATATTAGTTGTTCAGACTTCAAAGACAAGGTGAATCGACGTTTTCCGATACGTGACAACAGGCATCATTCTTGCTGTTGATATGAGATTTACACTTCCGAATCACTCGGCCGTGAAAGGTCAAACTCCCTTTGTCTGTAGTCTCTAATTTTTGGCGCTCCCCTCGCGTTGCGTCTCCTCGCAACTTCGCGCGCGCAAGTCTTTCGCCCGCCCCACAATCCGTCGCCAAAATTAGAGACTACTCGCAGTCTACTGAAGCAGACACGAGGAAACACGGCAGTCCATCTGGAGTTAAGTTTACTCATGTTAAAAGCTTTCTTCTCGCCGTTGAACTTGCAAACATTCGCATAGACGCTTCTCTTAACATATTGTTTGTTCAGACTTCAAAAGACACAAGGTGAATCGACATTTTCCGATACGTGACAACAGGTATCACTCTGTTAAAAAAATAGTTAGGGCTTGCGCAGAAACGCCGGAAGTGAGCTTTGTGGATGATACTCGACGACGAAAAAGAAGAACCGTCGGTAATCTTAGACCCGGGCGCCGCGCGAGACGCGGGCAGCCCGAGTAATAAAATTCTTGCAACAAACTGCATTAGAAAGAAGAAATAAAAAGGCATTTCTTCTAAACTAAAACCCCATTTACACGAGCAATTTTTCCTTGACAAGTTTGCCTTGACAAGGAAAAATTGCTCGTGTAGATGGGGAATAGTGGACAAATCTGGAAAAAATCTGGCGTTCTAGCTTTTCCTTGACAAGGAAAAATTGTCAAGTCAGAAATTTGCTCGTGTAGACGGATAACAAGGAAAATGTGACAAGGCCGATATTATTGTTGCGGGCATAACCGAAACTTGTCAAGGGAAACTTGCTGATCGTCTACATGAACAAGGAAACCTTGGTTGTTTACCATTTAGAAAAAATTTCCGGAAATTTCGGTTGGGAATTTTCGTTCGGAAGGAATGGTACGTTTTGTTTACCATTTGCCTAAAATATCCGTATTGTCACGTCGCGCTCGCTGATTGGATAGATTACGCTCGGCCAAAAGCCAAGAGGACTGAAACTAGTACGAAACACAGAATCTTTAAATGGTAAACGAATTTCCATCGAGAACGTCCCAACCGGGAAAACAGTACTACCTTTTCAGAACTCCCGTTTGTCCCGGGGATTTTCCAGTGGGACGAACCAAAAAAACGTTTACTATTTACATACCAACTGGAATTTCCGGGAATTTGTGGTAAATGGTAAACAACCCTTGTCAATGGAAAATTGTAAAGGAAAACTTGTTGATCATATCCACGAACAATAAAAATTGACAAGTAAACTTGTCAAGGAAAAATTGCTCGCGTAACTTAACATCGCCTTATTCTTTTCAAAAAGAGAATTTTATTTTATCTCTGTACGTTTTCAACCGATTTATATTAACAACGCTGCTTCAAACATCTTTAATATACAGATTCAACCAATGATTTTGTAGCTACAATTCGATAATGAAAGAATCAAGAAGATCTTAACTCACCCATTCCAGCCAATTCGGCAGACAAGGTTAATATTTTCTCGCTTTATACAGTGGTTATTTTCCTTGACTACCAACGCCACCTTGCACTGAATAATTTTCCATTCCGTTTCCTTTTAACAATATCGTAAGGCCGGTTACAGACGAGCAAGTTTTCCTTGACAAGTTTTGACTTGACAAACTTTATTTGCTGGTGTGTAAAGAAAAACTTGTCAAGTTTTTCCTTGACAAGTGCACTTGTTGAAAAACTAGCATGCTAGTTTTTGAACAAGTGCACTTGTCAAGGAAAAACTTGACACATTGCAGAACTTGCTCGTCTGTACGGGTCGACAAGGAAAACTTATCAAATAAAATGTTATCCGCTGTGTAATTGAATTGCTGGCTTCAGTGAATACTAGCCAAAGAAAACTTGTTCGTTTGTTCACACCAGCAAATAAAATTTGTGAAGGCAAAACTTGTCAAAGAAAACTTGTCGTTCATAATATGAACAAATAAAAATTGTCAATGACACTTGTCAAGGAAAATTTGCTCGTCTTTAACCGGCTTAAGAGGTTGTTTTTGTTCAAAACTATACCTTTATCTTAAACTATGACAAAATAAGGTTTGATTAATACAATTTATGACGCCGTTCTTTCCGTGAATTAGAAAACTAAACGTTTCGAGTTCGTGCACATCTTCGCTTCGCATTTTCCCGCGCGTCGTCATTCTTGCGGATAACCGGTCTGACTGGTTTATTCCGAGATTAATCGAGGGATAGTTAATCGAAGGATAAATCTGTTTTGAGGAACGGCTTTTTATTCCCTGATTAGTTATCCACAGATTAAGAAATTTAATCTTGCCAGATTAACCCTTAATCGGGGGATAGTTTAATCGGCTTTCCAGGAACCGGGGCCTGGTTTCTAGCCGTAAGTCTGTTGATGTATTTTCCTGCACTGTACATGCTTCGTATGACAGTGTTTGAACCTAAACGGCAACATACAGATATTTTATCCCTTTTTGGCCGTCGTTAGTGATTTCTCAATTTTGAGTACTAAATGCAGTGGGCGGCGTGAAACTCAAACAACATGTTTCTGGCGAGCTGTGAGAGCAATGTAATGCACCTATCAATGGTTTGCCCCAGGATGGGGGGGGCGGGCAACCCACGGGAATTTGACTTTGTGAGGCTCTACCTGGGTAGGGATTTTGACGTCCACAGCGATCCCCTGGGTGGGAAATTTGACTCTGTCGCCATCTTGGAAAGTGGAGACGGCCTGGGAATGAGCGGCCATCTTGGAAAAAAACCCAGAAGTCATTTGGATAAGCTTCCCGCGTTTTTGTTGTGCTTTTGACAATGGCAGAACGAAAGGTAAGGATTATCTTGATGCTTTTAAAATAAAAATTAGTTATCTATATATATATTGACGTTTTGTAATACATACTGTTTCTTTTTGTCGAATTTTAAAAGAAATATTCGCACAGAACCTTATTTTAATGCATAAACATTTGCATCCTACTTAGCATGATTTCACTAGGTGCTCTGCAACGAGTTTTTGACACAGCAATAGATCGAAAATTCATATGTATAAATATGAAATAGTCGTGGAATTCCGAAATATCTTTGCTTAATTGCACGCCAGCTGTCATATTACAGCAACTGACATCAGTTGGATGACATATGTTGGATTGCAACTTTGATGTTTTGAATTTAATACAATATAATGTGGAATATTTCAAGGCTTGTCATAAGTGGGAAGTGGCAGCATTAAGTGGGAATACTTGCTGATTTTTTTATTGTTGCTCTTTATTCTACACTACAAGTTGTGACTACTAGTGATAGAAATTGAATTATTTTGAGAGGATTCTGTTAGTAAAATCTGTTTTGTGTACTGGTATGTTTTGATGTGGGGTTGTTTTGCTCCAGGTGGTGGGAATTTGACTCTCATTGGAGACCCAGGGGTAGGGAAATTGACATTTCAAGACCTGAAAATTTCAAATTCCCCTGGGGTTGCCCCCCCCCCCCCCATCCTGGGGCAAACCATTGATAGGTGCATAATTAACCGGGTTTACCTAAAATATGGAATCCGGAATCCGGAATCCGGAATCCGAAATACGAAATGTAAAGAAGTTTGGTAGACATTTTTGACAAAGATTGAAGTCACTTGGGTAATAATATGGTCAACAAATTATATGATGACTTAGCCTGAGTTTTGCAGCAATCAAGCCCATGAAGTTTATTCTAGGGCAGCATTTTAATACTTTGGTTTTGCTTTTAATAAACCGCCTGATTCCTTTAAAGCACACAGCTTTCAATCACACCACAACGATTCTAATGTTTTGTGCATTTTGAACATTTTAAATTCAAATCATTTTAATTACAAAACCACCTTTTCTTATTCTTTTTGTCGATGAATAGTGTTAGGCCTGTCCACAAGTTGACGGCAACTTTTTGAACAACTTTCGATTTTCGATCAACCTTTTTTTATTTCGAGCAACTTTTTTACCGTTTTCAATGTTTTGTTATTGATTTCAGCTAGATCTTTATAAAACAAGAGCTATTTTTTGCTTATTATTTTAAACGCTTCGTGACCAAAAAGCAGAGAAAAATCACTTTGCATATCTTGACTTAATTGCGCGTGGGAACGCTTACGCCTGATTGGTCATTGTCTGTTGCTCCATGCTCTCGGGAATGTTTGGGAACTGTATCGGCGCGTACATTTCAGGTTGTCGAGTGGCCGTCGATAAAACAAGGAACATGGGACATTCCGGAACATCCCGGTACATTCCGGAACATCTCCAAAAGACGAAGAAATATCACTTTCAAAAAAAACTTTAAATATACAGAAAAAAAGAAACTAACACAAAATAAATATAATCCGAGAGATTAATTGGAGAAAAAAAGAAGACAAAAAATATTTTTTCCAAAAAAAAAGACGTTTATAAATGCCCCACCTGGAAAGGATAGCTATGGGGGCTGGGTGAGGATTGTTTTAGCGCTTTCGTTTGCTTACAACATTTTCACCCTCATACAGTTGTACCGTCTTCTGTCATTGCTCCTTTTTTCGAAAAAACCTAAGTCAGTATGGTGCCCAATATTCCTTGAAACGTTTATATAGGAACCTTGAGCACGCAAAATCCGTTGCTCTCCACTTCTGATTGGTTAAGGATATCTACAACAACTGAGGACTCGGTCAGGCCTACTTTTACAGTAGGCGATAAACGTGGTTAATCTGCTCCAAGAAGATTTTCTTCCCAATAGCAATGCTTCTCACTCCGTTTCTGCAGCGAGGGCTGCACTGCATGGGCCTGTTTGTTTCTTAAGGTTAAACTAGTGTAAAATCTCGCGGATCAGCTCTTTAAGTTGCATTTAATGATCCTGCATACGGTCTTTCTTAATAGTTATCCATATATCCCTCCACATCGACTCAACTGGAAAGAACAAACCAAGTCCCAGACTAAGACTTCACTCCTGTCACCTACCTCCTCCTGTAAGACATCTATCGTCTTCATGGTCAGTGCTTATAGCTTAAGATCTTCGATTGCGCCTGTCCTTTCTATTCCGAGAGAGTCGGGAACGTTTCAGCACTCGGCAGCAACTACTTTTAATAAGCTCCCTGTTACGAAGCTATTAGAAACATAACTGAGTATAACTCCTTTTATCGTAGTGTGAAGAGACATCTTTCGTGTGGGGAACTTTAAGCAGTGACACAATTATAAATTGTACATATACTATTCTTAATTTTTTATTTTTATTTATTTATTTATTTATTATTATTATTATTATTACTTATTTATTATTTTTAGGCATTTTTTTGTTATCATTTATCACTGTAAATATTAACTACTTAGCGTTTTTAACAGTTTTTCCTAGGTTTGTTTTAATTGTAATTAACTTTAGTTAAATATTTAGTGCAAATGCTGTTAATAAAGTCATTATTATTATTATTATTATTATTATTATTATTATTCGGTTCTTTTAACCCTCTTATTAATTATTAGTTCCAGTTACTAGATTCCGTATTCCGTATTCCGTATTCCGTATTCCGGATTTCGGATTTCATATTTTAGGTAAACCCTAATTAACCAGCTTTCACGATTCTTGGCACGCCTTTTCCAAAAAATCGAATTCGGAAACCTTTCTATGGCAAGCCAAATGTAGCAATATTCAACTCATCTAATTTTATATTCAGTTATGTATTTTGTTTTCAACTATTGGTTTAATATTCAACTTTTATTCAACCTTCAACACATCATTCAACATTCAACTATTTATTCAACATTCAACTAGTCATTCAACATTCAACACATCATTCAACGTTCAACTATTCATTCAACATTCAACGCATCATTCAACATTCAACTATTGATTCAACATTCAACTATTGATTTAACATTCAACTGTTGATTTAATATTCAACTATTCATTCAACATTCAACGCATCATTCAACATTCAACTATTCATTCAACATTCAACACATCATTCAACATTCAACTATTCATTCAACATTCAACGCATCATTCAACATTCAATGAGTCATTCAACCGGTCAGTATAAAAAGTGGACTGTGGACTGCGGACCCGGACTGCGGACTGGGTATAAAACGCGGACTGAGTATAAAATGAGGACTGAAGGCTGCAGACTAGGTACAAAACAATGTGCAAAAAGGCGGGTGTAGTCATGGCCCACCCTATCGCCTCCCGGCAGTCGTTTTTCTTTTTTTTTTAACTCAGTTCATCCTGTGTAAACGGAACGTTTTCCATCAACACTCCCTGTCATACCAACGACTCTCTTGGTGGCGGTTCGCTCAAAATTTTCAGTGTTAAACAGACTCGTGGTAGATTGGAATCAGGAAAACCAGAATGCCGTATAAATACAACTTTCGGGCAGCTATCAAGAGGCTATGGTCCTATTCCGTGCAGATCATCCAGCGAACTGGGTCCCAGTTTCTGTCGCTTGCGTGAACCCGCGATGACTGAAGAATCCAAACCAGCTTGAAATAGTGTAGCATCCAAGCATGTAATACACCTGCCCGTAGCCTTTATATGAAACGTAATTATTTTAATACTGAAGGCCTCATGTTTTCCCGTCGTTGGAACCGTCGACACTGTAAAGTTTATGCACATGTCATTGGCTTCCCAGTGGGGTCATCTCCCCGGCCTACCAGGGAGACGTGGGGGACAATAAGGAGGTGGATGTGATTCTTTGCCCGAGGGTAGGGGAAAATCTTGACATTGTTTTACATCACAGATTAGGGGTGGGGAAATTCACAAGTCTGAAAACGACGTCACAGGGATTTTCAGCTGAGAGGCATCTCACCCAGTGGGCTTTGTCCGGTGAGAGATTCCCAACCCCCCGGGGGAAATTCCTCAAGTTTGCTTGACTGATTTTACAACCCCCCTGGTTAGCCTGGGGGTCGATCCCACGAGGAAGCCGATGACTATGGAACGCCATAGTGGACAAAAGTGGTCGAGATTATTTTTAAGATCCAGTTCTCAGGGTGACAAGTCCAGATGTCATTCCATCAAGCGAGATGCAAATCCACCCTTCGAGAATCTCATATCGATCTTGCGAGTTTCTTTCTTGTCGGTCGAGAATTTTTTATCGGTCGAGAATTTTTTTTGTCGGTCGAGAATTTTTTCGTCGGTTGAGAAATTTTTTGTCGGTCGAAATTTTTTTGTCGGTGCAGAATTTTTTCGTCGGTCGAGTTTGGCAGTTTACTGGTCAGGGGATATTTTCGCGCCAAAATTTATCACGTGGTATAAATAAGATGGCTTCTAGTGATGGCAATTCTGCGCGAGAAATGCTCAGACAAATTCTGGGTAGAATCGGGGATTTATCCACCGCAATTGACCAGCAGGGCTCGTCTTCAAGTAGAATAACAACCCCTCAGACAATGACATCGGTGAAAAGGAGCCTGAAGGTGTCGCAGCCTTTTTTTTTCTCCTCGAGAAGAGCGATAGTTAGCCGATCTGAAATTTGAGAAGATCCTTCTCATAGTGTATAAAGGACCACTTTGAGTAGTACTAACCGAAGGGATGGAAGTGCTGGCAGATGAAGAGGGCATGTGAGACATTTCGGGCATAGCCGTACGCGCTTGATGCCCTTGTGGACCAGCACCAAATACACTACGAACTTCGCTTTCAACCGATGTCATTGTCTGAGGGGTTGTTATTCTACTTGAAGACGAGCCCTGCTGGTCAATTGCGGTGGATAAATCCCCGATTCTACCCAGAATTTGTCTGAGCATTTCTCGCGCAGAATTGCCATCACTAGAAGCCATCTTATTTATACCACGTGATAAATTTTGGCGCGAAAATATCCCCTGACCAGTAAACTGCCAAACTCGACCGACGAAAAAATTCTGCACCGACAAAAAAATTTCGACCGACAAAAAATTTCTCAACCGACGAAAAAATTCTCGACCGACAAAAAAAATTCTCGACCGATAAAAAATTCTCGACCGACAAGAAAGAAACTCGCAAGATCGATATGAGATTCTCGAAGGGTGGATTTGCATCTCGCTTGATGGAATGACATCTGGACTTGTCACCCTGAGAACTGGATCTTAAAAATAATCTCGACCACTTTTGTCCACTATGGCGTTCCATAGTCATCGGCTTCCTCGTGGGATCGACCCCCAGGCTAACCAGGGGGGTTGTAAAATCAGTCAAGCAAACTTGAGGAATTTCCCCCGGGGGGTTGGGAATCTCTCACCGGACAAAGCCCACTGGGTGAGATGCCTCTCAGCTGAAAATCCCTGTGACGTCGTTTTCAGACTTGTGAATTTCCCCACCCCTAATCTGTGATGTAAAACAATGTCAAGATTTTCCCCTACCCTCGGGCAAAGAATCACATCCACCTCCTTATTGTCCCCCACGTCTCCCTGGTAGGCCGGGGAGATGACCCCACTGGGAAGCCAATGACATGTGCATAAACTTTACAGTGTCGACGGTTCCAACGACGGGAAAACATGAGGCCTTCAGTATTAAAATAATTACGTTTCATATAAAGGCTACGGGCAGGTGTATTACATGCTTGGATGCTACACTATTTCAAGCTGGTTTGGATTCTTCAGTCATCGCGGGTTCACGCAAGCGACAGAAACTGGGACCCAGTTCGCTGGATGATCTGCACGGAATAGGACCATAGCCTCTTGATAGCTGCCCGAAAGTTGTATTTATACGGCATTCTGGTTTTCCTGATTCCAATCTACCACGAGTCTGTTTAACACTGAAAATTTTGAGCGAACCGCCACCAAGAGAGTCGTTGGTATGACAGGGAGTGTTGATGGAAAACGTTCCGTTTACACAGGATGAACTGAGTTAAAAAAAAAAAGAAAAACGACTGCCGGGAGGCGATAGGGTGGGCCATGACTACACCCGCCTTTTTGCACATTGTTTTGTACCTAGTCTGCAGCCTTCAGTCCTCATTTTATACTCAGTCCGCGTTTTATACCCAGTCCGCAGTCCGGGTCC